>JACATO010001668.1:0-28431 GCA_018389105.1 Nautilus pompilius | reverse complement strand
AATAAAGGATAGGTGAATGAATATCCAACCAAAACGTTTTTTTTTTTAAATTCTCGCTTCTACGCACTTAAATCGGCTAAAGATTTCGTTGAAGTGAGCGCATCGGCAATTTGTTAACTGACCGGCACATTGTATTTGACGAAACTGCCTTCATGTCCAGTCTTAGGCTGCTTGCACCAATCAGTGCTTACTGATTGATGTGACGTCACATAGCGCGAAGACAGGTGTGCTGTCATATCAGATTCACACGCCTTATCCGTTTAAAAGGCGATCTAAATAGCCTCTCGTTCTTCCATTCGCTACTTCGCCAGGCTTTTTTTTATTAACCATTCTCTGCAGTGAATACAAACCTCTTCCGAGCAACTTAAATAAACACTAGGACATTGTTGCAGCCGGCATCATGTGATTCGGTAGGTTTTTTGGTTTTCTTTTAAAGAGAGAGAGAGAGATGATGATGATGACGTCAGTAGAGAGAAAGAGAAAGATGATGATGGAAGTCAGTAGAGAGAGAGGAGAGAGAAAGAGAAAGAGAGAGAGATGATGATGATGACGTCAGTAAGAGAGAGAGAAAAAGATGATGATGATGACGTCAGTAGAGAGAAAGAGAGAGAATGATGATGTCAGTAGAGAGAGATGATGATGATGACGTCAGTAGAGAGAGAGAGAGGAGAGAGAGATGATGATGACGTCAGGAGAGAGAGATGATGATGACGTCAGTAAGAGAGAGAGAGAGAGGAGAGAGAGATGATGATGACGTCAGTAGAGAGAGAGATGATGATGATGACGTCAGTATAGAGAGAGAGAGAGAAAGAAAAAAAGAGAGAGAGATGATGATGACGTCAGTAGAGAGAGATGATGATGATGACGTCAGTAGAGAGAGAGAGAGATGATGATGACGTCAGGAGAGAGAGATGATGATGACGTCAGTAGAGAGAGAGAGAGGAGAGAGAGATGATGATGACGTCAGTAGAGAGAGAGATGATGATGATGACGTCAGTAGAGAGAGATGATGATGATGACGTCAGTAGAGAGAGAGAGAGAGATGATGATGACGTCAGTAGAGAGAGAGTTGCCAATCATTCAATGAATCAGACTAATGTGGGAATAAATTTAAAAAGTGCCCATTAGTGCGTGACCTGCGCAGGGAGAGCAGGTGTGTGTGGGAAGCATTTCGCCCCGATCAACAATTAAACTGGCGACAAGAACTGATGCATCGACTTCTATATTAATTTATTAGAAGAATCTGACCAGTGGGTTCCGGTTAAAGAAAGAAAGGGAAAAAAAACTCTTGCGGAAGAATAACTTAGTGTCGCCCGAAGAGTGGGACAGAATATCAATTAATTCCGTCTGCCTGCTCCCTGATTTCCTCTATTCAATGAAGTTAGCACGTAAGGTATGAAAACCAGCCCGGGGAGGGGCGTGGACCCTCAAAAAAGAGCGGAAGAGCGGTGATATCAGAAAAGGAGCGCCTACCGTAAATAGGACGCGCGCAGGAACTGCTTACAAAGGTAGCAGACGGTAGCTCTTTGGTGGTTTGTTAAGGATTCGAATAGGCGGGAAAAGCTAAGGAAAACAGTTTCATCAACGTTGAGGAAGTTGTAGAAAAAAACTTAACAGACAAAATGTTCAGTAACCGTGCAGGGGTTTTCGTACTGTCCACCCTTGCGTGTCGCACCGGGAGCCGAAGAGAAAACGTGCACCGGTTATATCCGGAATTACAGCCCTACACCTTTCCGGGCAAACGTCACGTGATGTCTGCAAACAAAGGAAACAAAAAGTGAATAAGATAACTTTTGCATTGATTTATGTCCGTCAGAACTGAAGAGAAAACAATTCAAATAAAATACCCGAAGAGAACAACAAACGAGAAGGAATTATTTTGGGGCAAGCGCTTTGCAAGGCGGAATAAAGCCGTGCTGCCGGGTAATACGGTCAGGTAACTGGTGATGTAACCACGTTACCAGTACTCATCCACTTCTTTTAATTTCTGGATAGCTGTTGTTTCAACTGGCTTAAACCACTCAGCAATCGTCATTCCCGGCAATTTGTATGTTCTCTTTCCAACAGAGAGATGCTAACGCGGCAAAAATCATTGCATGGAACAATCTCCGAAATTGTAGCAAATTTTCAATTATTGTCAAGTAAATGGATTTGAAGGTTTACAGGTGAATTTTAAATAAACAGCCGCACTACTTTCGGTGCGTGGCTAATGGTACGGAAGAGGTAGCGCTCGGTCTGGTAATAGATGTTATTTTCGATGATCGCTCTAATTGCAAGCACGCTCTATTGGTTTCTGTAAAATAGCCATCTTCAGAAAAGCCAGTTGAAGAAAGAAAAGGAAAGAAAAATGCAACCAATTAAATTGTCCTCACTGTGTGAAAGCCAATTGCAAGGATCTCAAAGCCGGCAAATTTACCATGTTCCACTATTAGCTCTGCCGCGCTGTAGTAATTGACTAGTATTTAGGAAAACTCGATGTTGAAATCAAATATCTATAAGGATGTCCGGTGACCAGCAAATATTACCGCGCAAAATTAGATGGGAGTTCTCGCTACAATGAAAGAATTATCAATACCCGTTCCTTACGTTGAAAAGGTCTTTAACAGAGCTAAATGAACCCGCGCCATTGTACTAGGAGTTAGTCCAGAATCGCTGTACTTCAACACCGACTAGAAAGGCAAAGCAATAGCTTCGCTAGACCGGGGCCGTTAGTTATCTCCCCCTGTTGTTTGTTTCCGAGACTATCGGGAAGGAGACTAAAGTTGAAAGGCAAGACGGAACCATTAAGGTCTGCCTTGTTTCATTGTCAGAGCATCTCCCCCATCAGTCTCTCTGCAATCGATAATGTATGAAAATGCGGCAATTTAAAGAGACAAATCGTACATACTTTCAAAAAATAGAATCCTAAATATCTTGCAAATTTTGACATAAATATTTTAATATTTCTTCCTTTAGCCGACTCTGACTTTAAGGCAGACGATGTGTCTTGAAGAAGCTCGAGAAAAGAACAGGTCATTTCGATCAGCGACTACAGACGGCTAGGGCAGCGGATGCCAGGAAAAGTTGGAACAGCCATCGGTCATTTTTGACAGTAATGACGGCACGCGGCTAATTCTGTAAGTGAAATCTTCACGGTGCTTCTTCCTATTAGAAAATGGAATCATTTGTCTCTGACCGCCCCCCTCCCCCTTGTGTGAAGAAAACCGAAGCAACATCTCGCTTTACAATGGCGATCTGCTGTAACCCGAACGGGCTCTAATATTTAGCAGTACTGACGTTAGCTTTAGGTTTTTATCGAAGAGCGGACTGCTATGCCCAAGGTCGGCGCCAACCGTAAATAAAGCAACCGATTTGCGACCGAGCCCAGATGTAAAAGATATAATTTAGAATTCCTGATGGTTTTGAACATTTTCTGAAGTGGTTAACTCGTTTATTTTAGCATATTTTCTTTGAAACTGGTTATTTCCGGGTAGGAGTCGTGCTAAGATGGCCGGTAATGGGGAAATCGAGCCACGAGAAGTATCAGCCGAGTCAGACCGAAACAGTGTCACAGAGGATCTCTGATGATAAAAAAAAGGAAAAAGGTAATCAAGCGTGGAGATAGTGATAGTTGTACGTCGTGGCGGTCTTTCCACATCTCGTCTTCTGTAGGTCTGTTCCGATTTCTTTTCCACTCTCTGCTTCAGCCCTGTGGAGGTGAATGTGAAGAGACCCACCAGCTATGCCTTTCAATTCAGACCCCTCTTAGGTCCTGAACCTTGTCTATCGATACCGTACAAAGAAAACATGAAAGTTGAAGTTATCTTCCCCTGCGAATACCTACCCCTGGCCACCATCACCAGTACTCACGTATTACCCACTGCTCTTGTGATTGATCGCCTGTCCAATAGCTGCTGTTGTTTCCAACACCAAACTTTTATCAGCCCCGATATTTATCAAAGTCATGTCTACTTTGAAACTGAGAAGGAAAAAAATCCAAACGAATATCGAAGCCTATTCTCCCCGCAAATGCAATTACCGTCCGATTTCTGCCGTGATTGGGGTGTAGCGAGCCGTGAAATATTGGCAGCAGTTTTGAGTTAATACAAGTTGTCAAAATTTTTGGTAAAAATTTTGAGTTAAGTCAAACGATCAATATCATTTAAAAAGTGTGGGCGCTGAAACATTGGCTCGGCTTGGCGTGCATGATTAACTAATATGGGGCCGCCCTTCGTTACCGGCCCACTGGGTCAATTAGGGCCCGGCTTGATTGGATGCCACTGCGGTGCGCGACCAAGCAGCCACATGCTCGGTTTCTGCAGTATTACGTTTGTACAACGGCTTCCAGTTGAATCACTCTCCTAATAAACTCCCCACTACTAATGACATTTCACATACAATTTCGTGTACGTTTTGCAATTTATAAAACTTGGCTTCTGTTCCAATTATTTTTCCGAGTCCAAACAAGAAAGTGTAATTCGTTGTTTCCGTCTTGTCCCCTGTTTCTACTGCGGCCAAATTACTGGGAGAAATCGCCTGGAAAACCTAGTTTCATCTCGCGCGCCGTAACACGGGGCGCTTGATTGACAATACAGGGGCTGGAAATTGTGTAGCCGCACAATTATTTTTATTAATAGAAAAAAGAAACTTTAAAGTAAATAAGAAAAGAATAAGTGAGGAGAAATAATTAACAAGCTATTGAGTACACCATTGGCCCTTTCGAAAACTAACATGGCAGCCTCGCTCAAAGTTAGTATACGGTCTGCGTGCCTTTAGCTTCCGTCCCTCATAGGGGCTCCTTGGAAGCGGGCGGCAGCATTCCTACAAAAGCTGCAACCAATCAGCGAGACGTTTGCTCCTTGGAAGCGGGCGGCAGCATTCCTACAAAAGTTGCAACCAATCAGCGAGACGTTTGCTCCTTGGAAGCCATTCCTCAGTCGCCGCGAAGAAGAAAAGATATGGCGCGATCGAATGCCTCGAATTTTGTTGAAAGAAAATTAATGGAGAAGACAAATATATTTCTGCGTCTGTGCTCTTCTAGAAAATAGTAACCGGACCTTTATTTTATCCGCGGTTGTGCCGCTCGGTCGCCTCAGCTGACTGCGAGCCTGACGCCTGTATGCGCAGAGACACCTGGCGGCACTTTGATCAGCTTATCGTTTTGACTGCTGCACTATTATAAAAAAAACAACAACCCGTGCCCACCCATTTGTCTATATCGGTATAACTGTAGGTGGCCCATGCAGAAGTAATAAACGAGCAAGATGCCATATTTTGCTAGCCTTTACCATAGCATGGAAAGCTAATTATATATAATTAGCTGGGCAATTATTTAGATCAGACAGCATATTTTTCTAACCTGAAATGCTTAAAATCTGTAGATTGGTCACGAGGCCGGTCTCACTCTGTCACCTGTGTTCCAGGCTGGGGAATTGGCTCAGATACCTGTCACTGGCAAGTAACTTGTCCCTGTCAACGGGGATCGTACTGCAACACTTTTGAATATCTGCTGTCTAGAAATTATTCTTTTACACAAGGAATTTATTCCAGGGAAATGGTTTGCTATTTTTAATAACACTTTTATGCCTCAGCATATTTCAGTCTCCTTTGCTTCTAACATTTCCGTTATGATAATGATATATAATAAACTGTGGAATTGTACCTATTCGGGGCAAGGTTTCGTTTTTTTCCTTATGCTTATCGCCCTTAGGAAACGAACGATCCAGCTAGGCGCTCCGAGTAATTTCTCTAATTACCACAGAGATTACATCTCTTTTATATGGGCCAAATATAATTAAAATCGTCGGCTTCGGGGTTACGCTTCTTTCTAACTAGCCGAGCTCCTAGCAGAAAAGGGGAAAAAAAGAAGTTATGCTTGTATTACTATTCATTTTGCCACAAAACAATTTTAAAACCTGGACGTTTAAATACATGTTTTGATATTCTGTCTTCAATTCATAATACCAAGTGAAATAACGGAGTACTTTATAATTTGCTATCCAAGTGATACTGTGATTTAAAAAAAAAATCGATTAACCACATTCGAGCTGAGACTTATCTGAACATATATGCACACAGTTTAGAGTTATTTTTCTAATTTAACAGACAAGGAAAGGACTAGGTATGACTGGCATTACGTCATGAGCGATATTAGAAATGAGAAGCGATGCCATCGATGACGCCACTTCCTGTCCGATTGAATAATTTTGAGGAATATTTGCTAATTTGTACATATGAAGAAAAATAATTACCGATGAAAGGTATGATGGATACCAGCAAGAACACTGCTGATGAAAACCTCACTCTCGTTAGAAATAATGTTGCAATTTTTGTCATATTTTCAGATATTTATAACCCACATTTAAGCATCATAGTTTGTCGTATTGTTAAAATGAAATGATAAATTAATAAGAGATCATCACTAGTATTGGGTAAAATCTCAATTATACCACCATATTGTTATTTGAATTTTTAATTTAAAAAGTTAAAGATAATTAACCGAGTATTGGTATACGTTATCGTTATTCTGAGCTGACTCACGGCGAGTTAGCCAAACAGAAGAGTCAACCCTAAACCAAGTCCACTGTTGTTTCACGTAAAATCCTCTTTATTTGGCAAGCAGTTTAATCTTTTTCCTCGTCTCAGTTCTTCTCTTTTTCGTAAACGAATACATTTTTATTTATATTACAGTTCAGTCTATCTTCTCACCTGATTACTATCCCTCTGTTCGCTTTGTGGCTTTTACATAGCACCCCCCCCGTCTTCATCTCACCAGTTCAGCTACGATAATCAGTCCAGCGATTTCGCACCGCCCTCTTCTAAAACGCTGCCATGACGGTTGTCCCACAGGGTCAGACAATAAGAAAACGCCTCTTCGCCCGAGGTCTTCTCCTTAAATTTATGTAGTATAGATTGGCCAATAGATAAGCATTTGATCGCCGTTTGTTGGAAAGCATCTTTACGTGCATGTCCCCCCCAGTATTTATTCTTACTCAACAAACCAAGAAGCTGACATTCAGCCGAGTTTGTTTCGACGCGATCCCTCACTTTTGATTCCCGCCACCGTACATTGGGTCTTTGCTTTTGCTACCATCCGCGTGGCTACCTGCTAAGAAAGTGAAGAGACTATTCCAGTTTTTAAATTCAGCCTGGACTTTACCAAACGCTCATGGTTAGTCGCAAACCCCTAACTCACAAAACTCTTTGATTTCTTCTAAAACCAGTATAGTAGACATGATTGACTTGGGATGTTCTTAAACATTATTCTAATGAAAATATATCCAAGTGTCCAAACTATGCTCACTAACCGACATCTGTTTCTTGCATTCCAAATTTTTGTTCATCCTAATTAAGTATTCAGGAGTCACTCACTTTATTCTTTCGAGAACAAATGCTCTTGGTCTCATTGATTATCTTGCAAAAGAAAAAGAAATTGAAAGCATGGTAAGTTCTTTGCACAGATGGATTCCCTGAAAAGCTTATTAAACATCAGTATATGCAAAGAATTAACCACCCCTTGGGATTTATTAAACATATCAGTTTCTTGGTACAAATGAATAACATGAAAGGCGCATTAAATATGTCAATAATTTTGTACAAATAGATACCCTTAAGGTTAATTAATATTGCCAGTTTCTTTTTGTAAATGGATATCCTTGAAAGACTATAATATTGCGGTTGAGATAGGAGATTTTCAAAGCTTTATTATAGGTCGTTTGTCTCGCTGTGAAACTATAAACACCATTAATTAGTAAAGAATTTGTTTTATCCTCATTTATTATTTTAATCATTTAGTTCACATCTGAAATATAGTGAACAATTTATTAAAACGGATTTAGAGAAACTAGATATTTTTAAAAGATCTAAAATAAAACTTCTTATACCAGAGTTGACACAGAACTCTCTTCTCACTGTAAAAGTCAGGTGTACGGCTGCCATTTTATCTATCGCAAAAAAAAAAAAAGAATTCGGAAATTTAGTCAATCTAATTCTCGTTTTATTTCCTTCAAATTTCCTATCCACCGAGCCAGATAATATGCTACAATGAGTACCGTGTCTTTCCAATCACAATCCAAATTGCTTACACGAGTTAAATTCGAGTTGAATTTTACAGATAATTTGCCTACGCACCTCCCATCTTGGCCAAATCACTGCCATCTTATAACATTACGCTCTGTTCATTTCCAATCTCTATTGAATCTTCGCGCTCTGGAGGGCGAAACATCGAGGTAGGACCATGTGGTGTCGCTGAACAGTTTACGTGCAGATCTTTGGACAACTTTCTAAGTCCCATTATTATGGAATTATTACTTTATTACTATAAGCTTTCGTTCACTGTTGAAAGAGTGTCGTAATCTTAGCGAAGTCTCTTCTTTCTTTCTTTATCTGTGCAAAGCTAACGAATAGCATTAACTTATAGACTGACGGCCTTTCATGAAGACAATGTTCCGAAGAAGAAAAACGGAATAAACTTCAAAAAGCTGTAGTTTACTTTTTGTTTGTTCATCAGTAAATTAATCAGCTAAGTGGCGAGAGCTGCTGTCGTCTACACTGGAAATTCTCTGCTTGGGGTCACGTATCTGATATATAGCCAAAGTACAGAAAACTTACCAACTAAGTTTGAATTTCATTAAATATAAATTAAAAGAAAATTTGATTTGTATGGTCAATTATTATTAATTATTATTTATTATTATTTATTATTATTATTATTATTATTATTTTGGGGAGTTTTTCATTCTTACTATTCCTTTCAACATTATTCCTTCACTTCACTCCTGCTCCAATCTCACCTTAAATTCATTCTTAAATTCCGAACTTTATATACATTTTATTATTATTATTATTATTATTATTATTATTATTATTATTATTATGAAAGTTTTGTAATAATCTCCTTTCCCGATTAATCTAAACAAAAGCTTTAAACGAAAACGAGGCTGGTGTAAACCATCTTAGAAAACAAAATGGCGGGGTAAAGTATAGCAGGATTTAAAATGCCACCGCACTAATTTACACAGCCCAAAAGCCATTCGTTTTGTAAATATTAAAGTGTATAGCGTTACATTACGGTTTGATTTTCTCTGTAATTTTCCCAGAGAAGAAAAAAAAGTACAAGCTAAAACTGCAAGCAGGGAAGAAATGGTAGCGCTTGAACTGCTCCCAGTTCAGCAGCCTGGCCTTAATACACGAATAGTTACCATGGCAGAGTTCAGCTGTGATGAACCCCGATCTCCCTCCCTAGACGTCCGTGGAATATGAAACATGTGTTTATAATTAATGTTAAATAGTTGTATCGTAATAAGGCGCAGTGTTGTTTAGGCAGAGACCGCGAGGGCCAGGGAAAGTATTTTCGATAGAAACAAGGAGCAAGTGAGAGGGAAAACGATACACAGACAGGCAGGCATCTGTTTAGTTCATATTCGCTCTGGCAAACCCCGTCTTAATAACCAACAAAATCTACTCTGTGTGCGAGATGGAGAAAGGTTGTTGTTGTTCTTGTTTCCTTCCAGTTTTCTCGCTCATTAAAAGTTGGAGGCCTGGGCGAAGGTAATTAAAGTATATTCCCAAAAGATAAGAGATAGTTTGCAGTAGGCTTAGCATAATGGGCGACAGATATGTTACTGGACTTCAAAGTCACGGCAAACACAAACCTCATCTTAAATTGGGTCCCTAACAATTACTCCTCCTAATTAGTCGCCATGGCGGCTGGCCATCCAATTTAAGCTCTTATTAGCAAGCCGTACTTTTCCGGTCCCACGATGTTGATATTAGAAAAGACAGCGCTAAGATGTAAAAATAAACAAGAATTTCTGTGAGCAAACGCTTATCAAAGAAATCCCGGGTTGATAATTACGGTCTCATTGTTACGGCCCTGTTTTTTCTAGGTAGAGACCCGACGGTGGAGATCTGATTTCAGCAGGGTCCCTGTCGTCTGCTGCCTGCCGGTTTCGCTGGGGCCACGTGTAAACAGCGGTTTTCCTGGCCCGCGGTGGGCTTCACGTGACCTCACTGTCTGCTACTTCGGTGGCTCGTCTGCTTCGAACGCGTATTTGATGTTTCCTTCAAGACACCGTCCTCAAAGAAGAGAATGCCATTTGCCGTGTACATTATTGCAAATACACGCGGCTATAAATCGACTGGTCTGGCACTTCCGCTTTGACTGGTTCCTTAACGCGACAAAAATCGGCTATCAGATAATTAGCATAATTAGCGGGTAACCTTCGCCGGTGTTAGTTCAGTCTACTTGGGTCATAAACAGTAGACCCCCTTGTTTTTATTCGCATGAAATTCGCCCCTCTTTTTCTCTGGAAAATCACGGCATCACGCTTTACAGTGTAGATGTTTGCGACAAGATGGAGCTGGGCAAACATCCGGTGAGGGAGATAATCGCGGACGGCAAAGAGTCAGTAGCGTATTGTTGCTTCTAATATAGAATCTTTATGTAATCCATCTAACAGCAATTTGAAATCAGTTGCCCCCTATAAACTCTTTATATGTAATTTTTAAAATTTACATAACGGTTATAAAACTTGATGGTATTTACAGACATGAAAGTAAGAGTTTTGGGAAGCTTCCTGTAAGACTCCGTGCTGGAAACAATGGTATTAGAAATACTTGCAGTGTGTTCGGTTGCTGTGACCGAGGGCACATTACTGCTGCTCGCTGAGGCGCGAGTTATAGGATGTAAAGATGGGATTGATGAAGAATTCTATTCGTGTTAATGGTCGGCTGGGCTCCGTCCTGGAGACGTTGTTAAACTTAATCGACCAAACTACCTTTGACAATGAGCGCCCGTAGAGAAGCCGTAATCACATAGGAACGACGGGCCTAAAGAGTGAGAAGTAGTCAAATTGAGCGTGATACATAAAAAATTGGAATGAACAAAGGAGGAGGATGTAAATAGGAACAGCAGTTTGGTGGCGGAAGGACACCAGGTAAATCCCGTCTTCCAGCCTCTACAAGTCTTAGCCCGGTCACGTCGGTCCGGTTCCTCTCTTCCGCCAGATCCGCTCCTTTCATGTTATTTCCAACAAGTCCATTGTGTCTGACTTTAGCCTTTACTTAAAGCGGATGAAGTCCGATCAAGGAAAGGAAGGGAGCCTGGCAATGATGTAAAGACTGACAACAATCGGAAATTTAATTAATTATGCTTTGGAAACCACGGACTCTTTATCCGTCGATCTGCAGAAACTATAGCTTATGATATTTCTGAAAAGCAAATTGAATTATAACTTGTTGCTACTTTTAGAAAATATACGAGCGATGAAGTTAATATAAAATATTCTACTGACAGACAGAGAACCTGTCCACAGGATGTGTGTGGTCTAAGCACGCCTGCTTACACCACGATCCATCTAATTATGAAGATTTGGCCACCTTCTCCAGCTCGTCACTTAATTAAGAATTCTGAAAATGTAAACTCATAATATCTAAAGTAAACTTCTATGTAACGTCTGAGCTAATTAGCAAGTATACATGGAACAAGCGATCTTTCTGACTTTAAAAAAGGCCTTGTTTTTACAAAGTTTCTTCTTCTTCTTATTGTTGTTGTTATTATTAAGCAGCCCGAAAACACTAGATGCATATTGCATATATGCGATGCAGATGCAGGACAAAGAAAATTCGCCTTTCATAAAGCTACTGAAAGGAACTGAATAGTTAATTTTCTGCCAAAATTTCTCTGTTACTTAACTTCATGGATATCAATGACTTCTTGAACCAGTCAACATCCGACTCTTTCATCGGCCTCTCTTTATTTTGGTCAACAAATTACATGCATTAGGGAGAAGGCAAAAAGACACAAAACATCAACTATGCATCTACCACAATTTCTTAACTCTTCATCAAGCCGTACGCTCATCGCCTCTGATATGACATACCCCAAGATAATTATCTGCCCCCTTTTTTTACTCTGCAGAGTTCTTTTAATCTGAAGACTCTCGTGCACGCCACCAGGAAATTGGTATTTTAAATAATTGCAGTCCAGCAAAGGAGCTTTGGGGTCATGGAACTTCACATCTATTTCACTTTTGCAACCTATCGTTTCTATCAATTCTAAATCAGCTTTAACGTTATCCATCAGAAGATGACAAACATGATATTATTTTCTATCATCGCCAGTGCTCGCCGTTATTGTATAATTATTGATAACTTTCTGGTGACAGCGTTCGAAAAATTAAATCAGTTATATAAACTGAATAATAAGAACAAACGTGCAGCAGGTAAATACTACACTCTCATTGCGGATGGCTAAACATTGTCCAGAATGAAGAGACATTAAGGCGGTTAAAAGTCAGATATTATGAAGATCCAAAAATATCTCAAAATGGTCTCAGTAAATTCTCGAACTTTTACCTAAAATCCGAGTTTTATTTATCCAGGAAAACCTGTTATCATTGTTCTCTTTTCCGTAAAGGAGATGTCGTCAGTAAAACCAAGTCTTACGCTGACACTAGTTTTCATTGACAATAACAAGTTATCTACCCTCTATAGCCCAACCCTCAAAGAGGAAGGGGCGGGTTTACAATCATTCTATCCCCTAATTCTAAACTTAAAAAAGTAAGGGACGGGATTAAGAAGTATTTATAATCGCCAGTATATATTCTTTGCTAGTCCAAACCTCAAATAGAAATAACCAGGCTTAACAAGTAATCTACCATAGAAAATCCAAAATTAAAAAAATTAACGTACTGAGGTATCATCGATTGTATTCCCTCTAGACCAACTCTCAAAGAGAAAGCGGCGAGTTTAAATGGTAATCTTCTACACTTAGTCCAACCCTCACAGTGAAGCTGGCGGGTTTAAAAAGTATACTTGTATCGTTAGGCCTTCCTTCAAAGAGAAAGGGGAGGGTTTAAAAATTATTCTGCTCTCGCTAGTGCAATTCTCAGACAGAAAGGTCATAGTATAAAAAGTATACTTATCTCGATATTCCAGCTCTCATAGAGAAAGGGATAGTTTAAAAAGTATAAATCTGTAGATAGTCCAACTCTCAGAGAGAAAGTGTCGAGTACAAAAAGTATACTTATCTCGATAGTCCAACTCTCATAGTGAAAATGGCGAATTAAAAAAGTATACTTTTCTCGCTAGTATAACTCTGATAGAGAAAGTGGAGTGTTTAAAAGTATGCTTCTCTCGATAGTCCAACTCTCATTGAGAAAGTGGCGAGTTTTAAAAGTATACTTCTCTCGATAGTCTCACTCTCTGAGAGAAATGGCTGAGTACAAAAAGTATACTTCTACCGATAGTCAAACTGTCATAGAGAGAAAGGGGCGAGTTTTCAAAGTATATTTCTGTCGATAGTCCAACTCTCATAGAGAAAGTGGTGAGTTTAAAAAGTATACTTCTCTCGCTAGTACATCTCTCATAGAGAAAGGGGAGAGTTTAAAAAGTATACTTCGCTCGCTAGTACAGCTCTCATAGAGAAATGGGTGAGTTTACAAAGTATACTTCGCCCGCTTGTACAACAGTCTTAGAGAAAGGGGCGAGTTTATAAAGCATAATTCTCTCGATAGTGCTACTCTCATAGAGAAAGGGGCGAGTTTAAAAAGTAAACTTCTGTCGATAGTACAACTCTCATAGAGAAAGAGGCGAGTTTAAAAAGTATACTTCTCTCGCTAGTACAACTCTCATTGAGAAAGGGCGATTTTAAAAGTATTTTCTCTCGATAGTCCAAATATCACAGAGAAAGGGGCGAGTTTAAAAAGTATACTTCTCTCGCTTATACAACTCTCATAGAGAAAGTTGCGAGTTTATAAAGTATACTTCTCTCGCTGGTAAACCTCTCATTGAGAAATGGGTGAGTTTACAAAGTATACTTCGCTCGCTAGTAGACAGTTTTAGTGAAAAGGGCGAGTTTATAAAGCATAATTCTCTCGATAGTGCTACTCTCATAGAGAAAGGGGCGAGTTTAAAAAGAATACTTTGCTCGCTAGTACAACTCTCATAGAGAAAGGGGCGAGTATATAAAGTATATTTCTGTCCATAGTCCAATTCTCATAGAGAAAGCGGCGAGTTCAAAAAGTATACTTCGCTCGTTAGTACAACTCTCATTGAGTAATGGGGTGAGTTTACAAAGTATACTTCGCTCGCTAGTACAGCTCTCATAGAGAAAGGGCGATTTTATAAAACATAATTCTCTCGATAGTGCTACTCTCATAGGGAAAGGGGCGAGTTTAGTAAAGTATATTTCTGTCGATAGTCCAACTCTCATAGAGAAGGGGTGAATTTAAAAGTATACTTATCTCGCTAGTACAACTCTCATTGAGAAAGGGCGATTTTAAAAGTATTTTCTCTCGATAGTCCAAATATCACAGAGAAAGGGGCGAGTTTAAAAAGTATACTTTTCTCAATGGTCCATCTCTCATAGTGAAATGGGCATGTTTTAAAAGTATACTTCTCTCGCTTATACAACTCTCATAGAGAAAGTTGCGAGTTTATAAAGTATATTTCTGTCCATAGTCCAATTCTCATAGAGAAAGAGGCGAGTTCAAAAAGTATACTTCGCTCGTTAGTACAACTCTCATTGAGAAATGGGTGAGTTTACAAAGTATACTTCGCTCGCTTGTACAGCTCTCATAGAGAAATGGGTGAGTTTACAAAGTATACTTCGCTCGCTTGTACAGCTCTCATAGAGAAATGGGTGAGTTTATAAAGCATAATTCTCTCGATAGTGCTACTGTTATAGAGAAAGGGGCGAGTTTAAAAAGTGTACTTCTCCCGATAGTCCAACTATCAGACAGAAAGTGCCTAGTACAAAAAGTATACTTCGCTCGATAATCCAACTCTCATAGAGAGAAAGGGGCGAGTTTAAAAAGTATATTTCTGTCGATAGTCCAACTCTCATAGAGAAAGGGGTGAGTTTAAAAAGTAAACTTCTCTCGATAGTACAACTCTCATTGAGAAAGAGCGATTTTAAAAGTATACTTCTGTCGATAGTCCAACTGTAATAGTGAAAGGGGCAAGTTTATAAAGTATACTTCGCTCGCTAGTACAACAATCTTAGAGAAAGGGGCGAGTTTATAAAGCATAATTCTCTCGATAGTGCTACTCTCATAGAGAAAGGGGCGAGTTTAAAAAGTGTACTTCTCTCGATAGTCCTACTCTCATAGAGAAAGGGGCGAGTTTAAAAAGTATACTTCTGTCGATAGTCCAACTTTCATAGAGAAAGGGGCCAGTTTATAAAGCATAATTCTCTCGATAGTACAACTCTCATAGAGAAAGGGGCGAGTTTAAAAAGTATACTTCTGTCGATAGTCCAACTCTCATAGAGAAAGGGGCGAGGTTATAAAGTATACTTCTCTCGCTAGTACAACTCTCATAGAGAAAGGGGCGAGTTTAAAAAGTATACTTCTCTCGATAGTCCAACTCTCATAGAGAAAGGGGTCAGTTTAAAAAGTAAACTTCTCTCGCCAGTACAACTATCAGAGAGAAAGGGGCGAGTTTAAAAAGTATACTTCTCTCGCTAGTACAACTCTCATTGAGAAAGTGCGATTTTATAAGTATTTTCTCTCGATAGTCCAAATATCACAGAGAAAGGGGCGAGTTTAAGAAGTATATTTTTCTCGATAGTCCATCTCTCATAGAGAAAGGGGCGAGTTTAAAAAGTATACATCTGTCGATAAACAAACTCTCATAGAGCGAAAGGGGCGAGTATATAAAGTATATTTCTGTCGATAGTCCAACTCTCATAGAGAAAGGGGCGAGTTTAAAAAGTATACTTCACTCGCTAGTACAACTTGCATTGAGAAAGGGGCGAGTTTAAAAAGTATACTTCTCTCGCTAGTACAAATCGCATTGAGAAAGGGGCGAGTTTAAAAAGTATACTTCACTCGCTAGTACAACTTGCATTGAGAAAGGGGCGAGTTTAAAAAGTATACTTCTGTCGATAAACAAACTCTCATAGAGCGAAAGGGGCGAGTTTAAAAAGTATATTTCTGCCGATAGTCCAACTCTCATAGAGAAAGGGGCGAGTTTAACAAGTATATTTCTGTCGATAGCCCAACTCTCATAGAGAAAGGGGCGAGGTTATAAAGTATACTTCTCTCGCTAGTACAACTCTCATAGAGAAAGGGGCGAGTTTAAAAAGTATACTTCTGTCGATAGCCCAACTCTCATAGAGAAAGGGGCGAGGTTATAAAGTATACTTCTCTCGCTAGTACAACTCTCATAGAGAAAGGGGCGAGTTTAAAAAGTATATTTCTGTCGATAGTCCTACTCTCATAGAGAAAGTGGTGAGTTTAAAAAGTATACTTCTCTCGCTAGTACATCTCTCATAGAGAAAGGGGAGAGTTTAAAAAGTATACTTCTCTCGCTAGTACAGCTCTCATAGAGAAATGGGTGAGTTTACAAAGTATACTTCGCCCGCTTGTACAACAGTCTTAGAGAAAGGGGCGAGTTTATAAAGCATAATTCTCTCGATAGTGCTACTCTCATAGAGAAAGGGGCGAGTTTAAAAAGTAAACTTCTGTCGATAGTACAACTCTCATAGAGAAAGAGGCGAGTTTAAAAAGTAAACATCTCTCGTTAGTACAACTCTCATTGAGAAAGGGCGATTTTAAAAGTGTTTTCTCTCGATAGTCCAAATATCACAGAGAAAGGGGCGAGTTTAAAAAGTATACTTTTCTCAATGGTCCATCTCTCATAGTGAAATGGGCGAGTTTAAAAAGTATACTTCTCTCGCTTATACAACTCTCATAGAGAAAGTTGCGAGTTTATAAAGTATACTTCTCTCGCTAGTAAACCTCTCATTGAGAAATGGGTGAGTTTACAAAGTATACTTCGCTCGCAAGTAGACAGTTTTAGTGAAAAGGGCGAGTTTATAAAGCATAATTCTCTCGATAGTGCTACTCTCATAGAGAAAGGGGCGAGTTTAAAAAGAATACTTTGCTCGCTAGTACAACTCTCATAGAGAAAGGGGCGAGTATATAAAGTATATTTCTGTCCATAGTCCAATTCTTATAGAGAAAGAGGCGAGTTCAAAAAGTATACTTCGCTCGTTAGTACAACTCTCATTGAGAAATGGGTGAGTTTACAAAGTATACTTCGCTCGCTAGTACAGCTCTCATAGAGAAAGGGCGATTTTATAAAACATAATTCTCTCGATAGTGCTACTCTCATAGGGAAAGGTTTAAAAAGAATACTTTTCTCGCTAGTATAACTCTCATTGAGAAGGAGCGAGTTTAAAAAGTATACTTCTCTCGCTAGTACAGCTCTCATTGAGAAATGGGAGAGTTAACAAAGTATACTTCGCTCGCTAGTACAACAGTCTTAGAGAAAGGGGCGAGTTTATAAAGTATATTTCTGTCCATAGTCCAACTCTCATAGAGAAAGGGGCGAGTTTAAAAAGTATACTTCTCTCGCTAGTACAACTCTCATTGAGAAAGGGGCGAGTTTAAAAAGTATACTTCTGTCGATAGTCCTACTCTCATAGAGGAAGGGGCGAGTTTAAAAAGTATACTTCTCTCGCTCGTACAATTCGCATTGAGAAAGGGGCGAGTTTAAAAAGTATACTTCTGTCGATAGTCCAACTCTAATAGTGAAAGCGGCGAATTTATTAAGTATACTTCGCTCTCTAGTACAATAATCTTAGAGAAAGGGGCCAGTTTATAAAGCATAATTCTCTCGATAGTGCTACTCTCATAGAGAAAGGGGCGAGTTTAAAACGTGTACTTCTCTCGATAGTCCTACTCTCATAGAGAAAGGGGCGAGTTTAAAAAGTATACTTCTGTCGATAAACAAACTCTCATAGAGCGAAAGGGGCGAGTTTAAAAAGTATATTTCTGCCGATAGTCCAACTCTCATAGAGAAAGGGGCGAGTTTAGAAAGTATACTTCTCTCGCTAGTACAACTCGCATTGAGAAAGGGGCGAGTTTAAAAAGTATACTTCTGTCGATAGTCCAACTCTAATAGTGAAAGGGGCGAGTTTAAAAAGTATATTTCTGTCCATAGTACAATTCTCATAGAGAAAGAGGCGAGTTCAAAAAGTATACGTCGCTCGTTAGTACAACTCTCATTGAGAAAGGGGCGAGTTTAAAAAGTATACTTTCTCGCTTGTACAGCTCTCATAGAGAAATGGGTGAGTTTACAAAGTATACTTCGCTCGCTAGTACACAGTTTTTGTGAAAAGGGCGAGTTTATAAAGCATAATTCTCTCGATAGTCCTACTCTCATAGAGAAAGGGGCGAGTTTAAAAAGTATACTTCTGTCGATAAACAAACTCTCATAGAGAGAAAGGGCGAGTTTAAAAGTGTACTTCTCACGATAGTCCTACTCTCATAGAGAAAGGGATGAGTTTAAAAAGTATTTTCTGTCGATAGTCCACTCTCATAGAGAAAGGGGTGAGTTTAAAAAGAATACTTTTCTCGCTAGTATAACTCTCATTGAGAGAAAGGAGCGAGTTTAAAAAGTATACTTCTCTCGCTAGTACAGCTCTCTCATTGAGAAATGGGAGTTAACAATGTATACTTCGCTCGCTAGTACAACAGTCTTAGAGAAAGGGGCGAGCTTATAAAGTATATTTCTGTCCATAGTGCAACTCTCATAGAGAAAGGGGCGAGTTTAAAAAGTATACTTCTCTCGCTAGTACAACTCTCATTGAGAAAGGGGCGAGTTTAAAAAGTATACTTCTGTCGATAGTCCTACTCTCATAGAGGAAGGGGCGAGTTTAAAAAGTATACTTCTCTCGCTCGTACAACTCGCATTGAGAAAGGGGCGAGTTTAAAAAGTATACTTCTGTCGATAGTCCAACTCTAATAGTGAAAGCGGCGAGTTTATAAAGTATACTTCGCTCTCTAGTACAATAATCTTAGAGAAAGGGGCGAGTTTATAAAGCATAATTCTCTCGATAGTGCTACTCTCATAGAGAAAGGGGCCAGTTTAAAACGTGTACTTCTCTCGATAGTCCTACTCTCATAGAGAAAGGGGCGAGTTTAAAAAGTATACTTCTGTCGATAAACAAACTCTCATAGAGCGAAAGGGGCGAGTTTAAAAAGTATATTTCTGCCGATAGTCCAACTCTCATAGAGAAAGGGGCGAGTTTAGAAAGTATACTTCTCTCGCTAGTACAACTCGCATTGAGAAAGGGGCGAGTTTAAAAAGTATACTTCTGTCGATAGTCCAACTCTAATAGTGAAAGGGGCGAGTTTATAAAGTATACTTCGCTCGCTAGTACAACAGTCTTAGAGAAAGGGGCGAGTTTATAAAGCATAATTCTCTCGATAGTGCTACTCTCATAGAGAAAGGGGCGAGTTTAAAAAGTATACTTCTGTCGATAGTCCAACTCTAATAGTGAAAGGGACGAGTTTATAAAGTATACTTCGCTCGCTAGTACAACAATCTTAGAGAAAGGGGCGAGTTTAAAAAGTGTACTTCTCTCGATAAACAAACTCTCATAGAGAAAGTTGCGAGTTTATAAAGTATATTTCTGTCCATAGTCCAATTCTCACAGAGAAAGAGGCGAGTTCAAAAAGTATACGTCGCTCGTTAGTACAACTCTCATTGAGAAAGGGGCGAGTTTAAAAAGTATACTTCTCTCGCTTGTACAGCTCTCATAGAGAAATGGGTGAGTTTACAAAGTATGCTTCGCTCGCTAGTACACAGTTTTTGTGAAAAGGGCGAGTTTATAAAGCATAATTCTCTCGATAGTGCTACTCTCATAGAGAAAGGGGCGAGTTTAAAAAGTGTACTTCACACGATAGTCCTACTCTCATAGAGAAAGGGATGAGTTTAAAAAGTGTACTTCTCTCGATAGTCCTACTCTCATAGAGAAAGGGATGAGTTTAAAAAGTATTTTTCTGTCGATAGTCCAACTCTCATAGAGAAAGGGGTGAGTTTAAAAAGAATACTTTTCTCGCTAGTATAACTCTCATTGAGAAAGGAGCGAGTTTAAAAAGTATACTTCTCTCGCTAGTACAGCTCTCATTGAGAAATGGGAGAGTTAACAAAGTATACTTCGCTCGCTAGTACAACAGTCTTAGAGAAAGGGGCGAGTTTATAAAGTATATTTCTGTCCATAGTCCAACTCTCATAGAGAAAGGGGCGAGTTTAAAAAGTATACTTCTCTCGCTAGTACAACTCTCATTGAGAAAGGGGCGAGTTTAGAAAGTATACTTCTGTCCATAGTCCAATTCTCATAGAGAAAGAGTCGAGTTCAAAAAGTATACGTCGCTCGTTAGTACAACTCTCATTGAGAAAGGGGCGAGTTTAAAAAGTATACTTCTCTCGCTTGTACAGCTCTCATAGAGAAATGGGTGAGTTTACAAAGTATACTTCGCTCGCTAGTACACAGTCTTTGTGAAAAGGGCGAGTTTATAAAGCATAATTCTCTCGATAGTGCTACTCTCATAGAGAAAGGGGCGAGGTTATAAAGTATACTTCTCTCGCTAGTACAACTCTCATAGAGAAAGGGGCGAGTTTAAAAAGTATATTTCTGTCGATAGTCCTAAATTCATAGAGAAATGGGCGAGTTTAAAAAGTATACTTCTGTCGATAGCCCAACTCTCATAGAGAAAGGGGCGAGGTTATAAAGTATACTTCTCTCGCTAGTACAACAATCTTAGAGAAAGGGGTGAGTTTATAAAGCATAATTCTCTCGATAGTGCTACTCTCATAGAGAAAGGGGCGAGTTTAAAAAGTATACTTCTGTCGATAGCCCAACTCTCATAGAGAAAGGGGCGAGGTTATAAAGTATACTTCTCTCGCTAGTACAACAATCTTAGAGAAAGGGGTGAGTTTATAAAGCATAATTCTCTCGATAGTCCTACTCTCATAGAGAAAGGGGCGAGTTTAAAAAGTATACTTCTGTCGATAAACAAACTCTCATAGTGAAAGGGGCGAGTTTAAAAAGTATATTTCTGCCGATAGTCCAACTCTCATAGAGAAAGAGGCGAGTTTAAAAAGTATACTTCTCTCGCTAGTACAACTCGCATTGAGAAAGGGGCGAGTTTAAAAAGTATACTTCTGTCGATAGTCCAACTCTAATAGTGAAAGCGGCGAGTTTAGAAAGTATACTTCTCTCGCTAGTACAACAATCTTAGAGAAAAGGGCGAGTTTAAAACGTGTACTTCTCTCGATAGTCCTACTCTCATAGAGAAAGGGGCGAGTTTAAAAAGTATACTTCTGTCGTCGATAAACAAACTCTCATAGAGCGAAAGGGCGAGTTTAAAAGTATATTTCTGCGATAGTCCAACTCTCATAGAGAAAGGGGCGAGTTTAGAAAGTATACTTCTCTCGCTAGTACAACTCGCATTGAGAAAGGGGTGAGTTTAAAAAGTATACTTCTGTCGATAGTCCAACTCTAATAGTGAATGGGGCGAGTTTATAAAGTATACATCGCCCGCTAGTACAACAATCGAGGAGAAAGGGGCGAATTTATAAAGCATAATTCTCTCGATAGTGCTACTCTCATAGAGAAAGGGGCGAGTTTAAATAGTGTACTTCTCTCGATTGTCCTACTCTCATAGAGAAATGGGCGAGTTTAAAAAGTATACTTCTGTCGATAGTCCTACTCTCATAGAGGAAGGGGCGAGTTTAAAAAGTATACTTCTCTCGCTCGTACAACTCGCATTGAGAAAGGGGCGAGTTTAAAAAGTATACTTCTGTCGATAGTCCAACTCTAATAGTGAAAGGGGCGAGTTTATAAAGTATACTTCGCTCTCTAGTACAATAATCTTAGAGAAAGGGGCGAGTTTATAAAGCATAATTCTCTCGATAGTGCTACTCTCATAGAGAAAGGGGCGAGTTTAAAACGTGTACTTCTCTCGATAGTCCTACTCTCATAGAGAAAGGGGCGAGTTTAAAACGTATACTTCTGTCGATAAACAAACTCTCATAGAGCGAAAGGGGCGAGTTTAAAAAGTATATTTCTGCCGATAGTCCAACTCTCATAGAGAAAGGGGCGAGTTTAGAAAGTATACTTCTCTCGATACTACAACTCGCATTGAGAAAGGGGCGAGTTTAAAAAGTATACTTCTGTCGATAGTCCAACTCTAATAGTGAAAGGGACGAGTTTATAAAGTATACTTCGCTCGCTAGTACAACAATCTTAGAGAAAGGGGCGAGTTTAAAAAGTGTACTTCTCTCGATAAACAAACTCTCATAGAGAAAGTTGCGAGTTTATAAAGTATATTTCTGTCCATAGTCCAATTCTCATAGAGAAAGAGGCGAGTTCAAAAAGTATACTTCTCTCGCTTGTACAGCTCTCATAGAGAAATGGGTGAGTTTACAAAGTATACTTCGCTCGCTAGTACACAGTTTTTGTGAAAAGGGCGAGTTTATAAAGCATAATTCTCTCGATAGTGCTACTCTCATAGAGAAAGGGGCGAGTTTAAAAAGTGTACTTCACACGATAGTCCTACTCTCATAGAGAAAGGGATGAGTTTAAAAAGTGTACTTCTCTCGATAGTCCTACTCTCATAGAGAAAGGGGCGAGTTTAAAAAGTATACTTCTGTCGATAAACAAACTCTCATAGAGAGAAAGGGGCGAGTTTAAAAAGTGTACTTCTCACGATAGTCCTACTCTCATAGAGAAAGGGATGAGTTTAAAAAGTATTTTTCTGTCGATAGTCCAACTCTCATAGAGAAAGGGGTGAGTTTAAAAAGAATACTTTTCTCGCTAGTATAACTCTCATTGAGAAAGGAGCGAGTTTAAAAAGTATACTTCTCTCGCTAGTACAGCTCTCATTGAGAAATGGGAGAGTTAACAAAGTATACTTCGCTCGCTAGTACAACTCTTAGAGAAAGGGCGAGTTTATAAAGTATATTTCTGTCCATAGTCCAACTCTCATAGAGAAAGGGGCGAGTTTAAAAAGTATACTTCTCTCGCTAGTACAACTCTCATTGAGAAAGGGGCGAGTTTAAAAAGTATACTTCTGTCGATAGTCCTACTCTCATAGAGGAAGGGGCGAGTTTAAAAAGTATACTTCTCTCGCTCGTACAATTCGCATTGAGAAAGGGGCGAGTTTAAAAAGTATACTTCTGTCGATAGTCCAACTCTAATAGTGAAAGCGGCGATTTATTAAGTATACTTCGCTCTCTAGTACAATAATCTTAGAGAAAGGGGCAGTTTATAAAGCATAATTCTCTCGATAGTGCTACTCTCTCATAGAGAAAGGGGCGAGTTTAAAACGTGTACTTCTCTCGATAGTCCTACTCTCATAGAGAAAGGGGCGAGTTTAAAAAGTATACTTCTGTCGATAAACAAACTCTCATAGAGCGAAAGGGGCGAGTTTAAAAAGTATATTTCTGCCGATAGTCCAACTCTCATAGAGAAAGGGGCGAGTTTAGAAAGTATACTTCTCTCGCTAGTACAACTCGCATTGAGAAAGGGGCGAGTTTAAAAAGTATACTTCTGTCGATAGTCCAACTCTAATAGTGAAAGGGGCGAGTTTAAAAAGTATACTTCTGTCGATAGTCCAACTCTCATAGAGAAAGGGGCGAGTTTAAAAAGTATACTTCTCTCGCTAGTACAACTCGCATTGAGAAAGGGGCTAGTTTAAAAGTATACTTCTGTCGATAGTCCACTCTAATAGTGAAAGGGGCGAGTTTATAAAGTATACTTCGCTCGCTAGTACAACACTTTCGAGAAGAAAGGGGGGCGAGTTTATAAAGTATAATTCTCTCGATAGTGCTACTCTCATAGAGAAAGGGGCGAGTTTAAAACGTGTACTTCACTCGATAGTCCTACTCTCATAGAGAAAGGGGCGAGTTTAAAAAGTATACTTCTGTCGATAAACAACTCTCATAGAGCGAAGGGGCGAGTTTAAAAAGTATATTTCTGCCGATAGTCCAACTCTCATAGAGAAAGGGGCGAGTTTAAGAAAGTATACTTCTCTCGCTAGTACAACTCGCATTGAGAAAGGGGCGAGTTTAAAAAGTATACTTCTGTCGATAGTCCAACTCTAATAGTGAAAGGGGCGAGTTTAAAAAGTATATTTCTGTCCATAGTACAATTCTCATAGAGAAAGAGGCGAGTTCAAAAAGTATACGTCGCTCGTTAGTACAACTCTCATTGAGAAAGGGGCGAGTTTAAAAAGTATACTTCTCTCGCTTGTACAGCTCTCATAGAGAAATGGGTGAGTTTACAAAGTATACTTCGCTCGCTAGTACACAGTTTTTGTGAAAAGGGCGAGTTTATAAAGCATAATTCTCTCGATAGTCCTACTCTCATAGAGAAAGGGGCGAGTTTAAAAGTATACTTCTGTCGATAAACAAACTCTCATAGAGAGAAAGGGGCGAGTTTAAAAAGTACTTCTCAGATAGTCCTACTCTCATAGAGAAAGGGATGAGAGTTAAAAAGTAATTTTCTGTTTCGTCGATAGTCCACTCTCATAGAGAAAGGGGTGAGTTTAAAAAGAATACTTTTCTCGCTAGTATAACTCTCATTGAGAAAGGAGCGAGTTTAAAAAGTATACTTCTCTCGCTAGTACAGCTCTCATTGAGAAATGGGAGAGTTAACAATGTATACTTCGCTCGCTAGTACACAGTCTTAGAGAAAGGGGCGAGCTTATAAAGTATATTTCTGTCCATAGTGCAACTCTCATAGAGAAGGGGCGAGTTTAAAAGTATACTTCTCTCGCTAGTACAACTCTCATTGAGAAAGGGGCGAGTTTTAAAAAGTATACTTCTGTCGATAGTCCTACTCTCATAGAGGAAGGGGCGAGTTTAAAAAGTATACTTCTCTCTCGCTCGTACAACTCGCATTGAGAAAGGGCGAGTTTAAAAAGTATACTTCTGTCGATAGTCCAACTCTAATAGTGAAAGCGGCGAGTTTATAAAGTATACTTCGCTCTCTAGTACAATAATCTTAGAGAAAGGGGCGAGTTTATAAAGCATAATTCTCTCGATAGTGCTACTCTCATAGAGAAAGGGGCCAGTTTAAAACGTGTACTTCTCTCGATAGTCCTACTCTCATAGAGAAAGGGGCGAGTTTAAAAAGTATACTTCTGTCGATAAACAAACTCTCATAGAGCGAAAGGGGCGAGTTTAAAAAGTATATTTCTGCCGATAGTCCAACTCTCATAGAGAAAGGGGCGAGTTTAGAAAGTATACTTCTCTCGCTAGTACAACTCGCATTGAGAAAGGGGCGAGTTTAAAAAGTATACTTCTGTCGATAGTCCAACTCTAATAGTGAAAGGGGCGAGTTTATAAAGTATACATCTCTCGCTAGTACAACAATTTTAGAGATAGGGGCGAATTTATAAAGCATAATTCTCTCGATAGTGCTACTCTCATAGAGAAAGGGGCGAGTTTAAAAAGTGTACTTCTCTCGATTGTCCTACTCTCATAGAGAAATGGGCGAGTTTAAAAAGTATACTTCTGTCGATAGTCCAACTCTCATAGAGAAAGGGGCGAGTTTAAAAAGTATACTTCTCTCGCTAGTACAACTCGCATTGAGAAAGGGGCTAGTTTAAAAAGTATACTTCTGTCGATAGTCCAACTCTAATAGTGAAAGGGGCGAGTTTATAAAGTATACTTCGCTCGCTAGTACAACAATCTTAGAGAAAGGGGTGAGTTTATAAAGCATAATTCTCTCGATAGTGCTACTCTCATAGAGAAAGGGGCGAGTTTAAAACGTGTACTTCACTCGATAGTCCTACTCTCATAGAGAAAGGGGCGAGTTTAAAAAGTATACTTCTGTCGATAAACAAACTCTCATAGAGCGAAAGGGGCGAGTTTAAAAAGAATACTTTGCTCGCTAGTACAGCTCTCATTGAGAAATGGGTGAGTTTACAAAGTATACATCGCTCGCTAGTACAACAGTCTTAGAGAAAGGGGCGAGTTTATAAAGCATAATTCTCTCGATAGTGCTACTCTCATAGAGAAAGGGGCGAGTTTAAAAAGTGTACTTCTCTCGATAGTCCTACTCTCATAGAGAAAGGGGCGAGTTTAAAAAGTATACTTCTGTCGATAGTCCAACTCTAATAGTGAAAGGGACGAGTTTATAAAGTATACTTCGCTCGCTAGTACAACAATCTTAGAGAAAGGGGCGAGTTTAAAAAGTGTACTTCTCTCGATAAACAAACTCTCATAGAGAAAGTTGCGAGTTTATAAAGTATATTTCTGTCCATAGTCCAATTCTCATAGAGAAAGAGGCGAGTTCAAAAAGTATACGTCGCTCGTTAGTACAACTCTCATTGAGAAATGGGCGAGTTTAAAAAGTATACTTCTCTCCCTTGTACAGCTCTCATAGAGAAAAGGGTGAGTTTACAAAGTATACTTCGCTCGCTAGTACACAGTCTTTGTGAAAAGGGCGAGTTTATAAAGCATAATTCTCTCGATAGTGCTACTCTCATAGAGAAAGGGACGAGTTTAAAAAGTGTACTTCTGCCGATAGTCCAACTCTCATAGAGAAAGGGGCGAGTTTAAAAAGTATACTTCTGTCGATAGTCCAGATCTCATAGAGAACGGGGCGAGTTTAAAAAGTATACTTCTCTCGCTAGTACAACTCGCATTGAGAAAGGGGCGAGTTTAAAAAGTATACTTCTGTCGATAGTCCAACTCTAATAGTGAAAGGGACGAGTTTATAAAGTATACTTCGCTCGCTAGTACAACAATCTTAGAGAAATGGGAGAGTTTAAAAAGTGTACTTCTCTCGATAGTCCTTCTCTCATAGAGAAACGGGCGAGTTTAAAAAGTATACTTCTCTCGCTTGTACAGCTCTCATAGAGAAATGGGTGAGTTTATAAAGTATACTTCGCTCGCTAGTACAGCTCTCATAGAGAAATGGGTGAGTTTATAAAGCATAATTCTCTCGATAGTGCTACTCTCATAGAGAATGGGGCGAGTATATAAAGTATATTTCTGTCCATAGTCCAACTCACATAGAGAAAGGGGCTAGTTTAAAAATTATATTTCTGTCGATAGCCCATATCTCATTGAGAAATGGGCGAGTTTAAAACGTATACTTCAATCGCTAGTACAACTCTCATAGAGTAAGGGGTGAGTTTAAAAAGTATATTTCTGTCGATAGTCCAACTCTCATTGAGAAAGGGGCGAGTTTAAAAAGTATACTTCTCTCGCTAGTACAACTCGCATTGAGAAAGGGGCGAGTTTAAAAAGTATACTTCTGTCGATAGTCCAACTCTAATAGTGAAAGGGACGAGTTTATAAAGTATACTTCGCTCGCTAGTACAACAATCTTAGAGAAAGGGGCGTGTTTAAAAAGTGTACTTCTCTCGATAGTCCTACTCTCATAGAGAAAGGGGCGAGTTTAAAAAGTATACTTCTGTCGATAGTCCAGCTCTCATAGAGAAAGGGGCGAGTTTAAAAAGTATACTTCTCTCGCTTGTACAGCTCTCATAGAGAAATGGGTGAGTTTATAAAACATAATTCTCTCGATAGTGCTACTCTCATAGAGAAGGGGCGAGTATAAAAAGTATATTTCTGTCCATAGTCCAACTCACATAGAGAAAGGGGCGAGTTTAAAATTTCTTCTGTCGATAGCCCATATCTCATTGAGAAATGGGCGAGTTTAAAAGTATACTTCAATCGCTAGTACAACTCTCATAGAGTAAGGGGTGAGTTTAAAAAGTATATTTCTGTCGATAGTCCAACTCTCATAGAGAAAGGGCGAGTTTAAAAAGTATACTTCTCTCGCAGTACAACTCGCATGAGAAAGGGGCGAGTTTAAAAAGTATACTTCTCTGTCGATAGTCCAACTCTAATAGTAAAAGGGCGAGTTTATAAAGTATACTTCGCTCGCTAGTACAACAATCTTAGAGAAAGGGGCGTGTTTAAAAAGTGTACTTCTCTCGATAGTCCTACTCTCATAGAGAAAGGGGCGAGTTTAAAAAGTATACTTCTGTCGATAGTCCAGCTCTCATAGAGAAAGGGGCGAGTTTAAAAAGTATACTTCTCTCGCTAATACAACTCTCATTGAAAAAGGGCGATTTTAAAAGTATTTTCTCTCGATAGTCCAAATATCACAGAGAAAGGGTCGAGTTTAAAAGTATACTTTCCTCAATAGTCCATCTCTCATAGTGAAATGGGCATTGTTTTAAAAGTATACTTCTCTCGCTTATACAACTCTCATAGAGAAGTTGCGAGTTTATAAAGTATATTTCTGTCATCCAATTCTCATAGAGAAAGAGGCGAGTTTCAAAAAGTATACTTCGCTCGTTAGTACAACTCTCATTGAGAAAGGGGCGAGTTTTAAAAGTATCTTCTCTCGCTTGTACAGCTCTCTAGAGAAATGGGTGCGTTTTTACAAAGTATACTTCGCTTCGCTTATAGATCAGTCTTAATGAAATGGGTGCGTTTATAAAGCATAATTCTCTCGATAGTGCTACTCTCAATATAGAAAGGGCGAGTTTAAAAGTGTACTTCTCTCGATAGTCCAACTCTCATAGAGAAAGGGCGAGTTTAAAAAGTATACTTCTCTCGATAGTCCCCAAAGAATCTCATAGAGAAAGGGGCGAGTTTAAAAAGTATACTTCTCTCGCTAGTACAACT
>JACATO010001667.1:0-58233 GCA_018389105.1 Nautilus pompilius | reverse complement strand
GGGAATCTATGGTTTTAAGTCTGGCTCGAGAAAGTCCGTGCTTTGTTTTATACACCGTTCCATGGCGTTAGGTTCCGTTAGGCGAATGCACATTCCATCGGTCACCCACAGCCCTGACCAGCAGATGAACGGCGCTTCCGGAACTGATGATGATCGGGAGAAATAAGAAGACCAGTCCAAATGGGCCAGTCTGATAAAGCATTGCATATAGAACGAGTTGGTTTACGTACCATTCTGCTTGCTTCTTGATGAAGATGACGAAGACTCAAGGGAGCTGTCGTGAAACTATCCCTGTGAAAGTCGGTGCGCCAAACACAAATTCTGGAAAGCATCAGAGCGAGGCTCCTTCAGCAGTTTGAAATGTCGGTTTGAAAAGGAGTCCGTGCCAGTAGCAATACCGTATTCGGATCTTCTTCCTTTTTGATGTTTAATCTAAAAATGAATGCCCCAAAAATTGTATTTCATGGAGAAACCTGGACATGAGTTCCACTTTACTTATCATCATGTTTTATCTCATGCCTTTGTCTAGATGCGAGTTTAAATTTCTACCCTCTATAGCAGTGGTTTTTAACGAGGGGTCCTTGGAAGGGCTACAGGGGCCCGTGAACCGAGAGAGTGAAATTGACTTTTTCTTCGTGCCATCTTGTTCCTTTAAAATTCTTTTTAAAAATTCAATTTTATGTCGAATTATGCCAATAAGGTACTGTTTCATTCCAAACAAATGTAGAGTGATACTGTACGTAGCCAGACAACGTACAGCCATCATCATCGACAGTTATGTCTCGAATATTTCCCGTTGATAGGAATAAGCAGAAACGTAACCTGCTAGTATGAACACTTGGCTTTGCATACATCTTGTCATGGTATTGTAAGGCAAACATTTAGTTATTTCCAGTGGTAGCTTAGTTTCAAAGCTTTTCGTTCCAAACTAGTTATTATAAATTGCTAGTACTTCTGGACAGTGGCGTAGCGAGGAATTTTTTTCTAGGGGAGTAGACAAATCCATTTATTCCTCACTTAAAAGGGGACTACCCTTTTGGGGAGGGAGTCCGTGGCTCTCATCAAATTTTCAAAGGGGTCCATGACCCAAAAAAAGGCTAAGAACCACTGCATTAGAGAATACAGCTTAGTGGCGAGGACCGAATTCGCCTTCGTTTCAACCCAAAAACGGAACTAAAAAGGTCAGTCTTGTACTACTTGTAACGATCGGGGCCGCCATTAAGTACTAAAGAGCTCTTTCTTATCACACCCTCTGAGTTTAAAGTGATGCAACGAAACTCGGGTCTAATAGACATCGCATGCACACCCCAATTATAAATCTTGTCTGAGGTACTTCCGCTTCCGGCTTTTGTCAGGGTATAAGAGAGAGACAGCATTGCGTACGCTCTCCAGGGATAATTCTCGGCTACAAGAGCAGCAAATACGACGACGCCATCTGTAACAGTGGCTGCTGTTTCTAAGCGTTTAGCGTGCTGAACACTGAGAAGTACTGCTGCTATTGGACTGGAAGGGGTTTAGACTTCTTCCGGTTTCAGTCTCTTATGGGACCGACCTTTTAACATCTTCGTCAGTTGCCGATTGTTTTTTTTTTTTTTACGTTTTACGTGATTTTATGCTCGAAATTCAGCCGCAACCGACAGTCGGGTGTTCTACAGATTTTTGTTTGGTGGTATTACAGCGATCGTTTTGCCATCCTCTTCTTCTCTTCCAGTCTCCTTCCTCTTACGTAGGCAAACTGCAATGATGTATGCACGGTCGGGATAATGGACACAGCCGCTGCAATTTGGATTCGGGGAAAGTTTGCGAAGGGATCATCAAAGCGAAATCGGATCTTTAAGTCAATTTGATTGTTCTTGGTTCCGAACAAACGTACGTTTCGAAGCCAGGGTGTGGAAATAACAAAAATGATAAATAGTAGTAGTAATAATAATAATAATAATAAAGACGTAGTCAGCACAAACGTTAAAGAGAAGCTGGATAATTAAAATTCTGAGAACTTTCTGAATGACGAGTTTATTTGGCCGTCTTGCTGAAGGAAATGATCAGCAATGTCGCAGTCTACAGTCTACCAGTGAGGCGCAGGACACAAAACGGCTGGTTGACGTATCGCTGTGCATTTCTCAACTCCCAAACAGCGAATATTAAATATGCGCGTCTCTCTCTCTCTCTTATCTGTCTCCTCTTTCCTGTCTCTCCATCTGTCTACATCTCTCTCTCCTCTTCTCTCTCTCTCTCTCTCTCTCTCTCTCTCTCTCTCTCTCTCTCTCTCTCTCTCTCACTCTTTCTCTTTCTTCTCTCTGTATCTCTCTCTGCACTCTCTCTCTCTCTCTCTTTCTGTATCCACAAATATTTCCAATTAACTTAGAATAGTTATAAAAATAAGCACCAATAATTATCAATTGAATGAGCTTGCTGGTATTCCTGTGAAGCAAACATTAAGGGAATAATCCCCATTTCATAAATTGCTTGCATGGAATTATTAGGTTGCTGAAGAAAATAAATCGTTTGTTGCTGTGAACCACATCAAAAACAGGGAAAATTAATCACAAAAATTGATAGCTCTATAGATCGGAGGGGAAGATGCTTTTGATCTTTTTAAATCAGCGAATAATTTCCGGTAATGTTTGCGTATTTTCTTTTTCTGTACTATAATCAGAGTGATTCATTTATTACTATTTTATATTTTTATATTTGCTGTATTTGGAAGTAAATCTACTGGAAATGATGCTTAATGTAAAATTAAAATTTTATCAGTGTGATGGTGCATATAATAATTTTTATTTTTAAAACAAGACCAGAACATATATGAATCTATTTCGACATTCGATGAACAGATGAATATTGCAGATGTTGTGAATACGATACAGTTAAAGGGATAAAGGGGAAAACGTCTCGGTCTATTGGCTGTTAATATTTGAAACGCTTTTCTAGATGCTCTTCCTGTTACTAACAAAGTAGGTAGGCGCAGTACTATTTACAGTATACGTCACATCACAGTCACTCAAGGTCACTCTAAAGAATGTACTCAAAATTGTCAGTTACTTTGCAGGGATACAAGAAATTTGCGAGTGTAGAACGACTGAAATGTTCAAATGAGAGAGAGATCGCTCTCTCTCAGCTCTATCGCTCTTCTCGATCGCTATCTCGAGAGACTCTCTCTCTCTCTCTCTCGCTCTCTCTCTCTCTCTCCATTCTCTCTCTCTCTCTCTATTCTCTCTCTCTCTGTATCTATTCTGTCTCTCTCTCTCTCTCTCCTTCTATCTCTCAATCTGTGTTTCTCTCTCTCTCTCTCTAGCTAATTCCTCTCTCTCTGTTTCTCTCTCTCTCTCACTCTGTGTCTCTCTCTGTGTCTCTTCTTTCTCCTCTCTATATATCTCTCTAGCTAATTCATCTCTCTCTCGCTTCATCTCTCCCTCTCTCTCCCATCTCCATCTCCATATCTCTCTCTCTCTCTCTCTCTCTCTCTCTCTCTCTCCTCTCTCTCTCTCTCTCTCTTCTCTCTCTATCTCTCTCTCGCTCTCTTCTCTCTCTCTCTCTCTCGCTCCTCTCTCTCTCTCTATCTCTAAGAAAAATAAGAAAATACTTAATATAATGCGTAATTTAAATTTAGCAATCCTGTTTACTGCTTCAAAAATCAATAGCATCCAATATGCAGTTTTTTTTTTGTTGTTGCCAAAGACTCTGTAGGACGGTTCTCTATCCTGAGAGAAGAAAATTTAAATCGCCTCTCGTTGACAACCACATTTTTTTATCTCGAGATGGGAAAAGAGTTCTAGTGTTGCGCTTTGATAGATTTTACTCGAGACTATTAGCTTTTAAAAGTGAATGAGCCAGTTAAATACTGAGATATTAGAGCGGTTTATACATAGTCTTAAGTAACTTTTTAAAGAGCAGGTTTCAGTAAGAAACCCGGTGAATGCTAGCAGGTGTCCCTAATTTGTCTGCTGATGGTCGGATCTGAAGCCATAAAATGGGCAGAAAGATTTACTGAAGTATTTTCCGAGATACTGAGCACAGGCTTTGGTTAATTGATTACTATTAAGAATCAAATCACTGTCATTTGCATGCAAGGTAAGTACTGTTTGCTCCAGATGGAAACGCCATTATTTTGAGCGTTTGTTAGTGACAAACTATTAATGGCAGTAACATGAAAGTAGTATGTGTGCCCCAGATCTGGGGCTATGTTTCATCAAAGGATGTGTTGGATATGACCACCATTTCGATTAAGTATAGCATGTATCAGTATGAACATAATATCCACAACATTCCCAAAAGTGTCTCGGCTAATACGGCCAGACGACCGAAAGTTCTGGTGCCGTCTCGTAGACTTCCTTCTGAAGGTTTTCTCACAAGATGAAGTCGCGCGGACCAAGGTCCGGAGCTGTCGATGGCCGGGATGGGGATTTCGTCAAACTAGGCGATCGCTTAGGAACGAAAGTAACCCAAGACATCATCCGTCGTGTGTGCAACCGCCTCATCCTGATGGAACCGGGAGTAACTATCCGCACCGATACATCCAGTCTCAGGAGATCTCCGGTATCCACTTATCGAAGGTTCGAAGTTTTTCGTTCCACAAACGTCGGACTCCGCACGGTTCGATCCGCTTGTACAGCGCCTGAATGCTGTGCGAATTGCACAGATCCCGTTGCGTTGCGTATCCACTCAAACGGGAAGGAACTCTCACTGGTACAAGCGGATCTCACCTCGTCGGATTAGAGGCTCTGCTGCCTGGCTCTCAGTGGTTAACTCCTCGACGAGAAAGAAAAGGATGCGCGAGACAAACAGAAAAGTTGGCGGTTTCACCGTGGCGACCGAGTCTACCATCGCGAATCTGACTGTCCGGCAAAGTTCAAAGACAATTCTTATAATTCCCATCTGTCTGCGAGCTGGTTTTTTCCTTAACAACGGAGAGGGAACATCATCTTCTATGCCGAGTGTTTGACCGAAAGCTAAAAAAAGGAAAGATATTGCTCTTCTTTCAAATCAATGTAATTCTGGCAGCGCTGCCATCTTCAGCATTTGTCATCTGTGACGTGGTCTGATTTGATTTTCTGCGGAAGTCTGTAAACCAATATTGGATTTTGACGTCTAAAGTGCTCGAAAATTCGATCTGTTCGCTTTCATTCGCTGTCTTTTCTTTTCAACTTTCCGTACGCAAGACACTTTTGTTTTTGTTTTTTTTTTGGCAGGAACTCCGCGGTGCTGCAGACATCGGAGTTTGATGCCCTTCAAAAATAAGTAACTCCAGACAAAACTGGCTTTCGCGGCTATCCAAGGCCCCGAAGCCCTCTTGTCTATCTAGTCCATCTCCTGTCTTTTTCCGCCGCATGGGGGAGGGGAAAATTAACGAGAATTCTACCGCATCCAGTAGATGGGGGTTATTATTACTGGATGTGGTTAGCCTGCTGTAGGTTCTGCAGAAATTGGCCTAAAGAAAAGGGGCGAAATGGCATTTAAGAAAAAAGAAATAATAATGCAAAATAGAAAGGTAAAGGAACGATGTTATTTTTAATCCAAGAATTCTGTATTCAATAATTACCAAATTAATATGGGTTTTCATCTCAACGTCTGAAATCTGATATACGAGGACTGTCGAAAAAGTATCCGACCTTAACTGGTGGGAAAAATTACGTACTTGGTGGGGTTCGATTGCTAATCCCCTTCGAAGTGGGCCCCTTGTGCCTCCACACACTTAGCCCAGCGATCCTTCCACTGTTCAAAGCACGTCTGGAATGCTTCTTCCAGAATGGCTCTCACCTCCGCTGTTGCATTCCGCATGATGTCCTCTCGGCTCTCAAAGCAGGAGCCTTTCAGTGGCATCTTCATTTTTGGGAACAACCAGAAGTCAGAAGGAGCCGTGTCTGGAGAGTAGAGAGCCTGGTGAATAAGCGAAATGCTTTTCTTTGCCAAGAAACCTTGGATCAGCTGCGACGAATGAGCCGAGGCGTTGTCATGACGCAGCTGCCAGTTTTGCGAGGCCCACAGATCCGGTCTCTTGTGCCAAACTGCATCACGAAGATGTCGGAGGACTTCCTGACAGTACTCATTTATAACTGTTTGTCCTTCTGGTGCGTATTCGTGATGCACAACGCCTCGGTAGTCGAAGAAAACAGTCAGCATCACCTTGATATTACTGCGGACTTGGCGACGTTGGGTGCTTCCACTGTGATGACTGAGCTTTGGTTTCCGGGTCGTACCCGTACACCCAGGTCTCATCTCCAGTTATCACGGCATTCTGGAACTCAGGATCCCTGTTGGCAGTATCCAGCAGGTCCTGCTCAACCTCAAGACGAAAGTTGTTGTTGTTCCTGAGAAAGCAGCTTGGCACAAATTTTGCTGCCACTCTGTGCAAGCAAAAACCTCCTTTAAAATTGCATGTGCAGAATCTTACTGATCCCAACTTGTCACCAATTTCCCGCACCGTCAAATGACGATCCTCCATTATCAAGGTCCGCACTTTCTCGATAACCACTGCATTGCGGCTTGTTGACGGCCTCCCGGAACGCTGGTCACTCTCCACCGGTGTGCGGCCATCTTTGAACCTGTTGTGCCATTCTTTTATTTGGGTAACACCCATGGCATTGTCACCAAAAGCCTGTTGAATTTTGCGAATTGTTTCCGCTTGGGTATCTCCAGGCTTTTGTCAAAACTTGATGCAAGATCGTTGCTCCAATCGTTCCGTCATCACGGGCGAAATGAAAATGCGACGAGTAAGAGGTACAGCACCTCACACGATGGCTGCCTGACAGCGACTGACGCATCCAGCAAGCCCGCCAGAAACCACGCATGGGCATGAAGGCGTGCGGCTCCACTATGCACACTTTTGCCTCCCTAACCTCATTACTTCCCACGGGAAAAAAATAAAGTCGGATACCTTTTCGACAGACCTCGTATATTTCCCAGCTCTTCCAAATGAAATGGTATGATATGATCATGGCGTCGATGACTTCTCGTATCATTATGGTTCCTGATAATCCCACTTATTTCCTCACCTTATCAGTTATATTCATGTTACCAGAATTATATAATCTCAATTCCGGTTACACACTACGAAGCTGTTACTATCTCCCTAAGTTGAATCGCCATACCTTTACGGTATTCTTTGGTACAGGAATTCGGAAAGTTACGTTACGACCTCTTACCGTTTCTATTTATTCATTCAAGTGAGAACTTTATATATGTGAGTGTGTGGGGTGGTGGTGTGTGTGCTTTTTAATATTCATTTCATTAGAATTATTGCCGCGTTCTCTTTCCAACAAAGGAATTCGGCGGATATTACGAAAGAAGACCAACACCAGCGGTTGCGTTTTTAAGGAAACGATTAAAAGGAAAACCATTCAGTATACGGCGGATGTTAACATAGCGTCGATCTATAGAGCTTAAAGGGAAACGTTAAGCGTTTACAAACTTCACGTGCGCGCTGACCAAAGGCGTTCATATTATAGTCGAAGAGGAGCAAAGGGAGGGGGGAGGCACCCGCACAATTAGGTCTGACAAGGTTTTGAACCATCAAGCGGTCTGCGAAACTCAGCTTTCGCAACCGAGACAGCGTGACGCCGCTGTCTGAGGTAGCATAACGCAAACCCATTCGGGCAAGCTGCGCTGTTAACAGGAGTAGCGCCTCTCACCGGCATCTTTGTTTGAGTTTATTTATACACACTTCTGTTACCGCATCCGACGAAATCTGGTTCCATTATATTTGTATTTAATGTTCTACTTGGAACCGGAGAGCGAGCCGACGTCAGCACGTGATGTATCGGCGGGACTAGAACTAAACTCCTCGCTCTTAGAAGTTATTGTTCCAGCGCTGGATATCGCACCCTGCTAAAATAGACTTAGTATTAGTCGATAACTAAAACATTGATATTGCCATTGACTTCCATCGTATAATCGTCCCACTTTTGATAATTCCGAAAACATGCGTGCTGACAGTCAGAGCTCTTTTATCGAAGAGGTCACATAAAAGTGAACGCGTGTCATAGTTTGAGAATAGTGCTGTCTGACGCTTGGCTTGGTATCATACTTGAGCATAGTGCTGTCTGACGCTTGGCCGGGTATGATACTTGAGCATAGTGCTGTGTGATGCTTGGCCGGGTATGATACTTGAGCATAGTGCTGTCTGACGCTTGGCCGGGTATCATACTTGAGCATAGTGCTGTCTGACGCTTGGCTTGGTATCATACTTGAACATAGTGCTGTCTGACGCTTGGCCGGGTATCATACTTGAGCATAGTGCTGTCTGACGCTTGGCCGGGTATGATACTTGAGCATAGTGCTGTCTGACGCTTGGTTGGGTATCATACTTGAGCATAGTGCTGTCTGACGCTTGGCTTGGTATCATACTTGAGCATAGTGCTGTCTGACGCTTGGCTTGGTATCATACTTGAGCATAGTGCTGTCTGACGCTTGGCTTGGTATCATACTTGAGCATAGTGCTGTCTGACGCTTGGCCGGGTATCATACTTGAGCATAGTGCTGTGTGATGCTTGGCCGGGTATGATACTTGAGCATAGTGCTGTCTGACGCTTGGCTGGGTATCATACTTGAGCATAGTGCTGTCTGACGCTTGGCCGGGTATCATACTTGAGCATAGTGCTGTCTGACGCTTGGCCGGGTATCATACTTGAGCATAGTGTTGTCTGACGCTTGGCCGGGTATCATACTTGAGCATAGTGCTGTGTGATGCTTGTCCGGGTATCATACTTGAGCATAGTGCTGTGTGATGCTTGGCCGGGTATGATACTTGAGCATAGTGCTGTCTGACGCTTGGCTGGGTATCATACTTGAGCATAGTGTTGTCTGACGCTTGGCCGGGTATCATACTTGAGCATAGTGCTATGACGTTTAATTGTGCGTCATAGTTGTGCTACATTTCGTGTTTTGACGTCACTACTTACATTTTATCTCAACGGCTGAAAACACAAAATAGGGGTCTGTGATCGATATGAAAATATTTATTTAATTATTAATGGGTTGTTGATAGTTTTTTATCTGTAGGTTTAGCACTTAATCCTTGTTACGAATTAAAGTATTACGCATTTAAAGTGCGTTGGTTTGTGCTTTTAAATTAATTTGATTTGTTAAAATTCTGTTGGGGAATAAACACGAAATGAGGTGACCTTTTATGCAAAATGTTTAAATCAGCATCTTTTACTCGCAGATTGAGGAACGGGAGAAACTCTCACCTATATGTGGAATTAACGAATTTGAATTAATTATACGTTATACGGAAGTCGTCATTGCGGCGAGCTGCTAACACCCGTCGATCTATTAACCCTTCATTATTTTTTTTTTAATTTGGCTAAAACGGCTGGTTCCAGCGAGCATCTCGGCAAACGTGGTGCTAATCGCTGCTTCTGTTGTCAGTCGACCCTTCCCCAGATGGTTAGCGCTCCGACTCCAAATAAACCAGTAACAAGGATATCAAGGTTTATTCCCAGCCAGTATCTGCTAAAACCTGCTCAGACATTTCCTATTCGGACCTACACCAAATTTGCATACACGCGTCATCACTAATTTTCCTCATAAAACAGTAAATAGGAGCAAGAGATAGAAGAGATTGTGCTGGCACGGACAAGTTGGGCACTTTTTTGGTAATTGAATCGATCAGATATGCTATCACCGCTTGGTCCCGAGTTTGCGTATCGGTGTAAGTCCTTTAACTATCGTGACGATCCAACTGCTTTTACAGATGCTTCATGGGATTTATATATGAGCTCTGAGGCATTTAGCGAAGAAGATTCGCCTTCCAGACTGGAAACACGAGGATTAGTGCCATTTTCTTGAGGAAGATAGACACCGAATCTCACTATTTCTTGTTAATACAATGATAGGAGATGGCTTTACAATGATGATGTGCCTAGCAAAATTTTCATCCTTCGAAACCACAATTTCTTTCTACCACACCGGATTGCAGCCCATACTGGTCATCAAGAATATGTAAATTTTGGTCACAGCAGCAGCACAAGTCTTTTCAGAATCTATCATTGCCAGTGATCAGATTGTTAATTACATACAAGGGTTAGGGCTGTCAAGCTTAATTTTGGCGTCTATTGACCAGGCAGAGAATATTGCAGTTTAATATCCTCGAACAGAATTTGGCACGGGATATCCATCTTTTAACGGCCGACCCGTTTCTGAGGACGGTTATCGCCGCCAGTAACGTGCTGGTTCGGGAACTTCTTTTAACAAAGTGCATCGGTATCAATCAAAACAAAGCAAACAAAGGGCCCCGGCTCTCATTTGCAGATACCTGCCAAGGGGCCAAAATTAAAGGGCGTGCACATTTGACCATCGATTGTTTGATGTGCATCCGTGTGGGTGAATAATGCATCATTCCTTTCAAGAGTATATCAGGAAACTTACCAAATTTTAATAACTTCAAAACGAAACGAAATTGCGAGGAACTTGTGAAATTAACCGAAACAGTTTCGCCGATGTTTAGAAAATAATATTACGAGGATGGAATGTTTGGACTTGAAGATTCTCTCCTGTGTGCTGGCTGTTTTCTGCGGCGATCAGTCGAGCCGACGGGAGGGAGGGAGTATTCCTTGTGGACCCCGTCAATCTGGAAGCTTAACGGCATATATTAAAGGAGCGGATTGTTACAACCGGAAGAAGGGGTTCAATCCCTGTTGTAGTCCATCATCAGATTATTAGCCGGCTTCTTATGTGACACTTCCCCGCTGAAGTGGCCTCTACCCAGCCCAGATCTGACCACCTGTGTGTGTGTGGGGGGGGGAGGTCACGTAAAGGACACAGATCAATTGCAGCGCGCGCCAGGAAGCCCGGTTTAGGTGGATATCTCAGAGGACCTGGCGCCGGAACATCTTGTGTCGCGATAACGATCGCGGGCGGCGCAGCTCCACCGGACACTTGCTCTGTAAGGTTGACGGGAAAGAGGGAGCTAGGGGCCACGACGTAGAATGTTGGTGGATGTTTTCCCGATCCTGGTCCCTTGGCGGTGCGGTCCAATGGCACTTTGCCTATGATCTATGTTGATGGAGCCACAGGGAGGCGGATACATGCATTGAGATACTCTGGGGAAAAGCAAATAAATTCATAGTAATTAGGATTTTTAAAGGGTTTTCCATGATTAAGACAATCTGAACCCCAGGTTTCTTACTATACATTACAAATAAGCAAACACACATCTTCGCACCTACCTACCGTCATTTGCGCTACCACTGAGATCTGACGAACTTATCTCGAGAAGCGACGCATTACAATGTTCGGATATAGACAGATTTGCCTGGCCGTCTTGGGTTTTATTACGATTTCCTTCTTTTTTCCTTATTATTTTCCAACAACTGAATCACCGTCAGCAAATCCGGACTATGAACCGCCATCGAAGCTCAATAAACTTGCTCAACCCGTCTGCCAGCGTCGTTCTGATCCGTCCAGACTGCTGATGCTTCACCTTAATCGTCCAAAGATAAACGATCTTCAACGCTAACCTTCGGAAGGAGCGGGTTATTAGATCCACTCGATCTAACCACCTTTGCCCGATCACCGTTATGTTCAGTCTGCGGTTGATCGCGTCGTGTACAGCTTTCTTGACTTCTCTCAATTTGCTTCTGCTGTTCTTTTCTTTGGCGAGCGAAGAACCATTACGCCTTTGACGAGGCAGTTACCGCCCTTTGATTTATGACTTCATCAAGGTATCTATTTCTGTAAATCGGATGCACTCATTTTTTACCACCTCTGAAAATACGAAAGGTGGCGTCTGACGTCGATTAAAAAAAAAAATCTTTGTACCTTCTGACTATTGTTCATCCATTTAGAGTAAATATGGATTTCAGTCATGTATTGGTAAAGCAAAACAAAGAAAAATCTATGATTGATACTTGAGTTCGTTTTCAGTTCTTCTGTATACTCAACTTAAAGGAAAATAACACTGGAGGATAAACACCTGATATTTAATTATTGATACAGAACAAAACAAAATCCGCCTTTATGCGGTATTTACATATGACATTCACTATCTTTCACATTTAATGTCATACAGATGTCATGTACACACCACGTAAAGATGGATCCACTGGCTTCATATAGCAGTCAAACATCAGATAAAGATGAGTTATCATACAGTTTAAGTCTTGCATGCATTTCTGTTTAAATGTCACATGATTATGTTTATATCGGACATTTTAAGAAGATTATGCACGTCAACGTGTGTAAATCGTAAAGATAGAACTAATAACATTTCTAATAATAATTCATCAGCTATAAATTCTTTATTTACCTTTGCATACACCTGAAAAAAGTGGGCACATTAGCATCTACATTTTTTTCTGAAGTGGGACAGGAATTTAGAACCAAGTTGTGAAGTCAATGTTTAAAAATAAGAAAGTTCCAAGTAATATCCAGTATGTATTATTACAATCTTTTTAGCCGATGTATAAAAAAATACTTTACCCAACGAATTTGCCCATCAAGGAAAACAGTTGTTTATTCAAAGTGGATGTCGTCAAGGTTTTCCAGGTGATTCCCAGCGTTTTTTTGGATGGGCAGACTCGAAAGTAATACAAAAGGTAAAACGTAACTGGATATCTTTATGCAAAACCTACAAGTGGACTTTTATAAGAGTTGGCGAACATCCTACAAAGTATCAATTACAATCGTTCATCAGGAGTCTACAAAAATCATTTTTTACGAGGGATCACGAGAAGTTTATAAAGTGTCTCCTTTAGGTTATATATCAAATTATCATGCTTAGAAAGTGTCTTTAAAGAGGAGTTCACGTGCAGCCTACAAAGTCTTTTAGGAGTCACGTATCTCTGCAAAATGTCTCGTCTAAGTGTTCACGAACAGCCTGCAAACTGTCACTCATAGTGGATCGAGAACACCCTACCAAAAATCACTTATATGGGTACATCAGCAGATACAAAAATTCATTCGCGATCATTCAAAAATGTGCCAACAGAATGTCTCCGAAAAGAGTGCTCGAAAAGCTTGTAAAGCGTTTCTTATAAGAGTTCACAAACAGTCTAAAATGTCTTTCATATGAGAATTGTCGAGCAGACTGCAAACTTTCTTAAGAGAGTTAAAGATACGCCTATTATGCCTGGTTTGCAAGAGTTAAAAAATAGAATAAAAAGTGTCTTTTACAAGCGATGACGAACCGATTACAAAGAGTCTCTCATGGTGTTTAAGGAACAACGTGAAAACTGTCTTTACAGGGGTACACAACAGCTTATAAAGTTTTACTTATATGGGCTCATGAAAATCTTTTAAAGATTCTTTCCTACACTGATTCATCAACAGCTTAAAGCTTTTTAGAAATCTACGAACAGCCTATAAATGTCGTTTACAAGAATTCACGAACAGCGTACAACGTTTCTCTTATAAGAGTCCGTAAACAGCCCATAAAATGACTTTTAAAAGGATCACAGTGAGTTTAAAGGAATTTATATGACAGGAACAGCTTCGCATTCGTTTACATGCGTTCACAAACAGACTGAAAAAATGTATTATTACGTACTAGCTTTCTTTCCTACTGCACATGAACATTGATCTAAAGATCTATTCCAAAAAAAAACTCACGAACATCTTGCAAAGTTTGCTTACAATTTTTAACAAATAATCTACAGATTTTCTTCCAAGATCTTTCAGAAACCGGAAATGTAGTGTATTTATTGAGAATTCTACAAAGTGCCTCATAATTGTTTACGAAGAGCTTACAAAGTGTATCTTAGAATTCACGAAAAACCAGTCTACAATTCTTCACAAAAGCCTCACAACTGCCGTTTCTGTTGTTTTACAAAGAGCCTAAAATGTTCATAGTGTTTATGAACTGTATGAACAGTGAGTTCTATAATGGTTTACGAACACCTTATAATGTATCTCTTATAATCTTTTACAAAATGTCTGATCGCAAACAGCCGACTAACTTTTTATTACAGTCATTTATAAAGAATATAAAGGTTCCTGAACAGACTCTAAAGAGTGCTTTTAAAATACACGAACAGCTTACGATCTACTTACAACAACAGTTTACAAGCAGTCCGAAAAGTGCTTCTAACAAGGATTAAGGAGCCTGCAATGTCCATCTTCCAAATGTTCATGAACAACTTATGAATTTCTCTTATTAGTTTGCACAAAAATTGTGCAAAGTAACCATTATAAGAATTCTCGAAAAGCCAACAGTTTTTCTTCAGATATTCAGCCTTCAAGACAAATTTGATTTGTGTTCACAAAATTTCTTTTCCGTAGGCTCGTGAAAAGCCAACAAAGTTTCTCTCTATAAACCGTCCTTAATAAAGGTTCATGAACAGCTTTAAGCTTCTTTTATAGCAAGGGGTCATAACCTGACAAAAGTGTTTCTAACAAGAAACAGCCTACAAATTCTCCCTTACAATCATTCACACAGTGTCTCTGATATGGATTCACTAACAGATTGAAATATTTTTTTGCAATCGTTGAAAAGGAGCCTACAGATATTCGTTTATTAGGGTTCAGTAACACCCTCCAATCTTTTCATTACAAAAGCAAAGGAGTATATTTTTTCACGAATCCCACAAGCTTTTCTAACAAGGATTTACGAACAGCCTTTAAAGCTCCCTCACACTGGTCCACGAACAGTCTACACTGTATCTCTTACAAATGGTCACCAGTAAACTACAGATCTCTATTAAATATCTTCTGGCTGAACTTTCATATATTCTCTTGTAGGGATTCAAACCATATAGTTCATTTTACAAATGTTTCTAAACAACCTACAAAAATTCTCTTATAAAGATTTTTCTTCAGTAGTTTACAAACAGCCTAAATTTATTTAATATAAATTCACGAATATCCTACCTCGTTTTATTACATAAGTATACCAACAGATGTTCTCTTATTAATCTAAGGGCCAAGCTACAAAGTTTATATAAAGTTTTACAGGCATCGAACAAAGTTTTCATTAAAAAGATTATAAACAACTTAAATTTTATTAAAATTATTCACAGGTAATCACGAAATATTCTTTTACAAGGTATGAGGGTTTACGAAGAGCTTATAATCTTTCTCTTACAAACTTGGACGTTTTTTTTTAAAATAAGGTTCACAAATAGCACACAAACATTCCCTTCTAAGAGTTCACGAAGTCTAATGCTTCCCCTCACAAGAATTTACGTAAACCTTCAAATTCCGGTTACAATGGTTCACGGACTTATAAAGTTTCTCTTATTAGTGATCAAGAAGTATCTACCAATTTTCTATCATTGAGTGTTACGAAGAGTTTGTTTGTCCCATTAAGCTTCACGATCAGCCTAAAAAGTTCCTCTTATTATGGTTCACTATTAACCTATAAAGTTCTCTTATACCAGTTCAGTACCACAATGAAAATAAAAATGTTTTGTATTAGCAAAGGTTCACCTACCTCCTACAATGATACCATTTTAATAATTCACAAACACCACAATGTTTATTTTTCAAAGATTCATGAATATCATGTAAAATTTCTTTTAAGAAGGTTCATTAGCAACCTATTTTTTTTTTAATTATCGCTCAGTAACAGCCTAGAAATTTCCTCATCAGGGTTTACGATTAGCCAACAAATATTTGCTTTTGTTCATGGTCAATCTAAGAAGCATCTGTAATTAGGGTTCACCAGCAGCCTGCATAGTTTCTTTGGCAAAAGTTTACGAATAGCATATAATGTTTCTGTAATTAGGGTTCATCACCATCATTTAACGATTCTATTACAGTGACTAACTAAAGCTTTTAAAATTTTTGCTGAAAAGGGTTCCAGAACATTTTACAAAGTTCATGTTATAAGAATTCACAAACAGCGCAAATGTTTCTTCTAGAAAAGATATCAAAAGGTTTAAAAAATCTTAAACTTTTTATATTAAAGTTTTTCAAAGATCTTAAATGGAAACCATTGTAAGGGTTCACGAGCAACTTAGAAAATTTTCTGATCAAGGACCATTAACAACTTAGAAGCTTCTCAAGGACTTTAGATTGATACCCTTATAAGGGTCCACGAACGGCTTAAAAATTTTCTATGATTAGGGACCATTAATATCTAAGAAGCTTCTCTTACCAAAGTTCATCATTTGCTTATAATATTCCGTTATAAGGTTTTTCGAGCAATCCATAGTGATTCGTGTACAAAGGATTCCTAATGAGCTAAAATTTTGTTCATGTTGACAAATATTCGACAAGAGTTTTTTAAAATATTTTTTCAATAAAGGAGGTTCACAAACAACCTAAATGTTATTCTTTCAAAAGTTTAACATTCTGCAAACATTTTATTATAGGGATTTACAGTCATTGTGTACAGTTTTTTTTTAAATAGGGTTGATGAACATGTACCATGTTTCTCTTAATAAGTTTGATAATCAGCATAAAGGTTTCTTTAATTAAGGTTCACCAGTTACAAAGTTTCTGTTAGACGTGTTCATAAACAGCTTAAAACGCTTTTCTTATTAGAGTTCGAAATAAACCACGAAGTCTTTCATACTAGTGTTCACGAACAATCTGCAAAATCTCTGTTCTTTTTAATTCTATAAATAACCTACAAAGTGCATTTTCACATTTTCTCCAACATCTAGCAAAGTTCCTCTTAAAACAGTTTGTTAACAAACTATAACGTTTGTGTTGTAAAGATTCAAAAAAACATTTCTTAAAATGGTTCAACATTAAGCAATCTAAAACTTTCTCTGATAGCTGTTCCCCTATCAGCTTACAAAGTTTCTTTTTTGTGTGTTCACAAACACCCTACAATGTTTCTCTTGCAATAGTGCACGAATGTTCTACATTGTTCTTTTACAGTTCTTCACGATAACCCTGCATTCGTTCTTATATAAGGGTTCAAAAACAACCAACAAATATTCATATTTCCGATATCAGTTTAGCAACAGCCTACAACATTTTTTTTCATTATGGTTCGCCAAAATTCTATAAATTTATCATATTAATGTTCAAGTACGGCCTACGAAATTATTTTTATTAAGGTTCACGAAAAATCTACAAAGATTTTCTTATTAGAGTAGAGCCTTGAAATTTTGTCAATCTTCACAGGTCCATTCCTATAACGTAAGGGCTTCTGTTTCCGAGAAGCTGATTGACTCATTATAATGCTGTTATAAAATAGCTCATTCAATCAACTGGCTGTTGCGAGATTAATCTTTCTCAAACAGTAATTATGAATCCTTGAACAGCAATAAAGGAAATGAAGGATCTTTTCGAGGATACGATATTTCATTTGGTGTATTTATTATTGTAGTCTGAATAACGCCGAGGTATCCTTCCTAATTCTTCGTAAACATCCTACGAGCTTTCTCGTATATTGTTGCACTAGCAACATATAAATAGTCTCTAATATGTTTAATGAACAACTTACAAAGTTTCTCTTATAAGAATTCAAGTCCAGCTTACAAATTTCTTGAATTAGTTTTCACGAACTACCTAAAACATTTTCTTTACAATTTGTCAGGAACATAAAAACAATTTTCTGTTACAAATGGTCACTTAAAATTTCTAAACCTACAAACTTCATCGTATATTCATCCATGAAGATCTTACTACGGTTTCCTTATACATGCTCACAAAAAGCTTACATAATTGATCTTATAAGGCTTTACTAAAAAGCCTACAGGGTGTTCTTTATTAGGGCTTACGAACAATTTACAATGACTCTATTATTAACGTTGACCAGCAGCCGACAAATATTCTCTTGTAGAGGCTCAGCAACACTCTAGGTAGTTTCTTTTATAACCGTTCATGAACAGTCTAGATACATTTTCTAATTATGTTTCACGATAAGCCTACAAAGTTCTCTACTAAATAAACCAGCAGACTCCATACTTTTTTTTAATTGTTGTTCGACAACATCTTCGGGCATCTGAAAAGGATACAAATATTAGAGTTAACGAACAACTATAAAAATTGTATTTACAAGCGTAAAGAAACAGCTAACAAAGATTCTCTGTGAACGATTCATCACCAACGTAAAGGTGTCTCTTATAGGAGTTCTCCAAAATCCTAAAAAGTTTTCCTTATTAAGGTTTTCCAACAGCTTACAAACATATTCGTATAAAGTTCTTTCGGCAGTCTACAAAGGTAATTTATAAGGGCTTAGGAATTTCCTAGTGTTTCGTTTATAATGCTTCAAAAACATTCTTCCATTATCTTTGACAATCGTTTACAGTGTTTCTGCAACGATTCTCTCATATAAGTTTGGAAACATCCTGTAAACATTACCATATATTCATTCAAGAATCACCTAAAAGGTTTTCTCTGATACCTGCTCATGAACACACGGCATGATTTTTCTTTAACTTAATGGTTTTCAACAGCCGACAATAATTTCTTTCATTAGACTTTTAGGACAGCCTTAAAATTTTCTCTGATTACTGTTCACTTGTATCCTGCAGTGTTCGTCTTATTACATTTTACGGAGAGCTTTAAAATCTCTTACGAAGGTTCAACTACAACCTGAAAACTTACTTCTTCATTGGTATCTCAACAACCTACACATTTTCTCTTATTAGATTTTATCAAAAGTTTTTTTTAAGTTTCTGCTCTCAGCGATCATGGATAAGTCTTCATGGTTTTTTTCTTTTAAGATTCACAAACTGTCTAAAATGTTTCTCTTATCATGGTTAAACAAAAGCTTACAAATATCTCAAATTAGGCCCCGCGAACACTTTGCCAAGCTTCTCAGAATTTTATTGGTGGTGACAAACAAAAATAACTCAATAGATTTCATGATCAGCATAAATTTTACTCTTCTAAAGATTCTCAGAGATCAGCAGTCTTCAAATCTGTCTTATTCAGATTTATCAGCGGTCTAAAATGTTTCTATCATTTGAATTCACGATCATCCCACAAAGTATTTTTTTATTTATGGATTACAATCAGCCAAAAATGTTCTTTTATTAGAGTTAACAAACAAACTTAGAATTCCTGTTACAAACTTTCCGAGTCCTCGATATAATCAAAGCCAACGCTTTCTTGATCAAAATTCACGAACATACTGAATTTTTCCTTTACAATGGTAACGACGAAATTGCAATTATTCTATAAAGGTTCGTAAACAACATGAAACTTTATTATATATTCTTTCCAGAACAACATGCAATTTTTCTCTTATTAGGAATCAGCAGCTTTCAAAATTTTTGTCATTAATGTGTCTTAAAACCGACAAAGATTTTCTCATTATGGTTTTCAACAGTTTACAAAGTTGATTTAATTAGTTCACGAACAGCTTAAAATGTTCTGGTATCAGGGTTCAGTAACAACCTTCATAGTGTCTCTTATAGCTGTACACAAACTGTTTTATCAACTAATTATTGTTCAGTGACATCCTATAGAGTTTCTCTTCACGACCAGCGCGGAAATTTTTTACAAAAGTTCAACAACCTGCACATTTCTCCTTAAACGGGTTTTCAAGTCTTCAATGATTCCCTTAAAAAAGGTTCGTAAACAACCTATCAATATTTTTATAGTGGTTTATAGGAAAAACAAATTTTCATTGATAACAACGGTACATGGGCGCCTACGCCCTTTCTTTTTTAAAGTTATATGATTAACTCTAAGTGTTTCTTTTATAAAGATTTTCGATCACTTTACAAAGTAATCTTTTAAGGTTGACGAGCACCCTATAAATTTCTATTACAAAAGTCCATCTACAGTTAAACACCTTATCTTATAAACCTTCACGAACAGCTAACAAATTTGTATTACAAAGCTTCTCCGACATTCTGAACAATTTATATTACAACTATTTATCTACAGCCTACAGCTTATCCAATATTAGGGTTTTTGAAAATTCTACAAATTGTTTTTACAAAGGTCCACGAACAGGATAATAAGTATTTGTTTCTGAAGAAGCTTCACCGATTAACCCTGGAACATTCCGCTTATATGAGTTCACGGACAGCCTTAATGTACCCTTTATAAAGTTTTAGATGTTCTCTAAACAGGTGAACTACAGCCTTCTAAGTTTCTTTACCAAAGGTTCTAAAATAATGTATAATTCTTCTTTTATGAGTTCAAAAATATCCCTAAAACGTATCTTATTAGAATTCATCAACCACCTAAAAAATCTCGCTACCATAAAATGGTTTTATTTGTGTTACCTTTTTTTAGAAAAATCTCGTATTCTTGTAATTGTCTCTTCACATAAACTGCATCTTTCCCTAGGACTGTGACAGGAAAGGTTTTAAGAAAAGGAAAAAAAACACATCACATCAGGGGAAATGTCACATGATCTGGTACCAAGTTAGAATGTCGATAGTCATGCGGAACTCACGTGTTGGGCTCAGTAACTACATCAGGCAAAATTAATTGCCCAAGGAGACTTTTTATACACGTTTGCGCTGCAATAATAATAATAACAATCTCTCTTTAAATATTTTGTAATGGCTACGTTATCATTTGTCCAGTGCAAGTGGGACAAACACCGGCAGGATCAGGGGATGGAGAACAGATCAGAATTCTTTCCCATTTCTCGTTACTGGTGGCAAGAAACCGATCGGCACAGAGTCGTTAGAGAAATGACGTCTCCTGCTTAAGACGAATTACGATCCCATCCCATCTGGGATCACACCCGCGGCCGACAACTTAAAGATGGTGAAACACTGCACCGAAATCTGGGAAAGTCTGATAAATAATTAATCGCATTAATTTTTCGTGTTTCTTTCCGAAAGACCGAACGTTGTGAACTCGCTCATCGTGTCGTTCGTTCGGATCGCGTGGCTGTTCAATAGAAACGCTTTCATTTATCTGTCTACTATATTAGAGCTGACAGCAGCCCTCTGTGTAACAAGAAAAATTCCGTCTTGAAACAAGTCACCCGTGACGGCTACGCGTCAGACTGGGTCTGCCAACGACGAACGTTGACAACCGTGTCTCTGGCGGTCTGCGGAAATCGATTTGCAATTCCGAGGGAGCACGTACCGATCTCCTTCTCCTTGCGCCTCTCGGGTCAAGCCGAATGTGTCGGGTCCCATTTAAATTGCATACCTCAGTTGCCAGGTTACCGTTTAATCGAGAGAGCCGGTGCGATCGACAACCTCTTCAGAGGTGAGAACGGGCTTCTTGGTCGTAAACAGCGAGTCTCGCGAAAAGCTCCGAATCGATGAGCCTGAGCCACGGTCCGAGAACCTGTCAATATTCCATTTGCCGCGCCGTCATTTATAAGTGACTGGGAGGGGGAGCTGCTTTCACCTCCGCGGCGCTAATTGAAAGCTGCGCAGTCCGAACGATTCGAGGTAATTAGAAAACAAAGCTGTCAGCCCAGCACGTGAAGGACGAACAGTCTCTCCGGTTTATGTTCTCAGCGATAGCGGTAAAACCTTTAAGCACCTACCGAAACGATCTCCTGTTGTTGTTGTTGTCTTTGCTTGCTTCTTTTCTTGATTTGAAAGGCGAAGCTGCGTCACGTCGCATCTTCCTCCGCTTCCCGTGGTTCGGCCTTTCCTTGTGATTCTTCGGCGAATCTCCGCAGAGTTTAAATGAAAGCCGAAAGAGAGAAAGAGAGAGAGAGATGATGATGATGACGTCAGTACAGAGAAAGAGAGAGAGAGATGATGACGTCAGTACAGAGAGAGAGAGAGATGATGATGACATCAGTACAGAGAGCGAGAGAGAGAGAGAGTGGAGAGAGAGAGAGAGAGGAGAATGTATGGATGGATGGATGGATACCAGAGATTGAATGATATAGTTTCTGGCTTCAGATAGAAATAAAGTTTTGTGTTTTTTTAGTTGATTTACTTATTTTGTGAAATCTTATCCGGTTGCTTCTGGTTTCGTGTTTATTCGTCCCGTAAGATGAAGAGCCTTCCTTTGTTCTGCTCTTACGACTGCAGTGTCGGTGCCTTTTATTGTAGGAATACATTCGGTTGAGGTGAGAGGTAACTATGTCCCAATAAAATAAAGAATACATTCTTTTATCAGGAAGTGAGAAATAAATTCTCCTTATTTGGAATTTGTGCAATCGAGTCTTTTCGCGGAGAATCTTCGTGATTACGCTAGATTTTGTAAAGCTTTCCTGTCTCTTCTCAAACTGCAATAGACTAAACTAGACAGATCAGAACGATAGAACTGACCGGGGCGCATTTACAATTTAATTCTCCTCGAATCTGTATTACTCATCACAGACTGAGCCATGACACAGTGCCTTCTTCGTCAACATAATCATTTATAACCACCTCCAATTCCACGTGTTCTACGTTACGACTCCACCTCATTAAATATACAAGCCAGTTCATTCTTTTTTCCGTTTGTTGAATGCCTGATATCTATTTTATATTTGTCTATTCGCTTATCAAGTTCCAAGAAGTAACAAGAAATTCTTTACAAAAACAGAAGCTACAAAAGAGACAAAGATATTTGTAAGTAACCATGACACCAGTCTCTCTTGCACTTGTCCTTCGACAATCTTCCGTGCTGTCAGGTTGTAAATTATTCGTGATATTTTCCTAATTAGAATAAATAGTCTTTTATTTTCTCTAATTTATTTTGGACATTAAAGCTTACAACTTTATTCTAAATTGGAAAAATCAGCAGTCCAGTTATACAAAATTTGTTTGTTACCTGTCTTCATTATCTGGCCTCGTGTTCTTCGTCTCGTGAGAGACAGTGCGAACTTCTTCTACTCCTGTAATGTCAAGTGGATTGTCGAGAAGTCGTGAGATCTCACGTGAGCTCTCATAGTTTTGGAGTCATACGCAAATCACGCATCGATTTCGGTAATCACATGTCGCAGAATCAGCTGTTTTTCTTAAAAGCTTATCCAATAGGAAAATTACTTTTATTTTTATCTCTGCAATCGTTTTTCTTTCAAATTCTTTAATGTCTTTTTTTAAAAAAAAAAATAAATAAATACAATATCATTCAGCAAGTGTACCAGGATATTCAAAATCGCTTAAAATATATTACCTAAAAGTCTGTCTTTTTATGTCTTGACTTTTACCACCATTTTTTTAATCAAATTTGAATAAAAATATCTAAATCTTTTAAAAAAAATTTCCCTAAAACGCATCAGTGAAATATTTCTTTAAAAATCGTTCATCTATATTTTTCTATTAAAATGTTCTGTGTTTATAATACAAACTCATTGTATTACTAAAATATATATACAAGAGCTCCAAAATAAAATTTGGTCCTATGCAAATTTTAATTACGGATTAGAATTTATTACTAATTTTTCTGTAGAAAACACTTGATGGGTGTCTTAAATTTGCTGGCGTGAATAAGGAGGAAAAGAATTATTGTATTTTTCCATTGTACCACGTCATATAAAGTTCTCCACGGAGCGTATTTACCAACGCCACCTAACGGAAGAAGTGTGTACATTTCGTTGTGCAACCTGATAGAAGACTGGGAGCTGTTGTCGTCACTTGTGACCCGGGATATGCTTTGATTAATGAAACATAATTTTTGTTTATGAGAGAAGTTTCATGACTAAGTATACGGGGGGGTATCTGAAACGGTATTGAATATTTATAAAATAAATAAAGGCAAATTCTAAACTAAAACGACTTTAGCAAGTCACGACCAGTTCCCAACACTGTTTGACGGTACATTATCAGTCATCACGTCTATCGGATTCCGTTGACATTAGAACCGATCACCGAAGAACAAAGACTGTTTCTGAAAACATGCGGAGAATAAAAAGATTTTCTCGCCCTGGGATTTTGATCCGGTTCTTCACAGGCGAACTCTTTTGAAATTCCAAGACACTTCGCCGATCGTCAGGGTCTTTTGCTGTTTTATTACATCAGGTTACGGATCCTAACGTGGAAGGGATCGTGGAATCAGATAAATCCGTCTGTGGATTGTTCACCATCGCAAGCAGATGCGAAAGGCCGAAACAGAACTATATTAACTCGCACTTTTGCGCTCTAAATTCTATCAGACAATGAAGGGTGCCGCTAAATTGTTCAAGAAAGCCAATTTTTTACTCTGTCCTGTGCTGGCTCACAGAGAAACTGGTTTAGTCTGATTATTATGAGAGAGAGAGCAAGGAATAACGGCGGCTCAAACTATAGCGTCTTTGGTTGTGGCACTCACACAATCGGCTGCGGAGATTCGGACAGATTAATTACCGAAATCTATTCATACGTCTGTAGCTCGGTTTAAATTCGGTTTCTCTGAATAAACTTCTTTATTTATTTTTTTTTTGGCTTCCTTTTTTCTCTTCTTAGCGTCCGCAATAATTTCTCACATAACTCCTCTCTCTCTTTTCAAGCCAAACTGGACGGAGTGAAGACCTACATGTCCCTGAGGAGGGTGCCGCTGATACTGCAAGACAGGGTCATCAAGTGGTTCGACTACCTGTGGATGTGCAACAAGTCGACAGACGAAGAGAAAACTCTCAGTCTGCTGCCAGACAAGCTGAAGGCGGAAATCGCCATCCACGTGCACCTGGACACCCTAAAACGGGTAGAAGTCTTTCAGAACACAGAGGCCGGGTTTCTTTGCGAACTCGTTCTGCGTTTACGTCCCGTTCTCTTCTCGCCAGGAGATTATATTTGCCGGAAAGGTAAGAGTCTTTCTCTTCCTTTTTTGTTAAGTCTGGTTTTCGTTCTGCAGGAAGGAATTCATACAATGTCAGGTTTTACGAGGTTTCAGATGGCGGACATTTGATACTTCGTGCAGCGTTTACCGAGTCAGTTAAGGTGGAAAACTTCTGGCATTACGCGGTATTTACTCGTCCACGTAAGAATAATAAAGATGGATTTGCGAGATGTTTCTTAACACCGCGAGTTACTAGGTCCGGGTGGTGGGGGGTATATCAGGTCCCTTTTAAATGTTTCGTGTAAGATGCGCAGTTTCTCTTCTTCCGTGAGGTTTGGCATCCTCTAATCCTTAATGATAATCTTTGTTCGGCTTTTTAACGGTGGCATCGATCATATCTCTGAAGCTTTTTAACGGTGATATCGATCATCTATGTGAATTTTTTAACGGTGATATCGATCATCTATATGAAGTTTTTAACGGTGATATCTATCATCTCTTGAAGCTTCTTTAAACGGTGATATCGATCATCTCTGTGAAGCTTTTAACGGTGATATCGATCATATCTCTGAAGCTTTTTAACGGTGATATCGATCATCTCTGTGAAGCTTTTTAACGATGATATCGATCATCTATGTGAATTTTTAACGGTGATATCGATCATCTCTGTGAAGCTTTTTAACGGTAAAATCGATCATCTTTGTGAAGTTTTTAACGGTGATATCGATCATCTATATGAAGCTTTTTAACGGTAAAATCGATCATCTTTGTGAAGCTTTTAAACGGTGATATCGATCATCTATATGAAGCTTTTAAACGATGATATCGATCATCTATATGAAGTTTCTTAACGGTGATATCGATCATCTATGCGAAGTTTTTAACGATGATATCGATCATATCTGTGAATCTTTTAAACGTTGATATCGATCATCTCTGTGAAGCTTTTTAACGGTGATATCGATCATCTCTGTGAAGCTTTGTAACGATGATATCGATCATCTCTGTACAGTTTTTCAATGGTGGAAATGCCGGTGAGTGTCTAGTTTCAGATCATTTCCACAATAAGATGTTTTACGAAACGTTTATTACTGAAGTTCAGTATCTTTCTTCTGATGAAAATATGGGACCTGATTCGTGTGACAAATCTTAAAATCTCATGGTTTACCAAGAACTAAAAGAAAAACGTATTACTAATATTTTATACTTTCACTAAAATGATTATTTAAAACCATTTTTGCGCTTCATGGCGTAAAGGAAATCTTTCCAAACTTATAATTTATTCAAATATTTTTAGAATAGGCTCCATGCTTGTACAAGCAACTTAATTATTGGTGAGGACAAACTTGCTGGAGATTGTATTTCCCTCACTTTAGTGTTTAGCTAATTTAAAGGTGACTTGCGTAGTTAACCCCCTTCTTCCCGGTGTCAGCGTTGGCGACGTTTGGGAGAAAAAAGGGCGATGTTCCTTTCAGCAATCTGCTGCCAAATGTTACCGAGCCAGGTGGCTAGTCCGGCGTTCTCCACAGGAAATCGACGGAAGGACCGACCCATCACCAGTCGGCTAAGCGTAAATCTCTTGTTTAGCTGTGAGCGGAAAACGGAGAGTCTGTGGGGAAACCCATGCCTACGGACTGGTACAGAAGACAGCGGAGGAGAAACGTACCGTGAGAAGTCGTCGGCAATCCGATGCGGATCTTTGAAGCCAGCCATCCGCATCCCTATTTAATACATATAATTGCTGGGTAGGCTGTAGTTTTTGATAAATTTCGGATCTTAAATAATCTAAGCTAATCCTTTAACATATATAATACATAATCGATCATAAATTTCTTTTATCTTAAAATGTAAACGGGTGGATTATTCATAAAAGTAAACGTACGTATATTTGCCGCGGTTATCCGCTAGATGACGTTACCTGTCTTGTGTCACGATAAGTTTAGTACTTCCAACTTTAGTAGGAAAATCCCCCCCTACCAAGTGGAACTTTTCAATCATAGATGCGAGGGTGGACGAGAAGAATCCACCACGCAAAGACCTACGAGGCCAACCCGAGCAGATGCTGACCGGAATTCAATCCAGACCTTCCCAGGCCTCCCCGAAAAGTTTTCGCTTGTTTAAAGGAAATGTACAGTTACAATCCTGTCGGTATATTCTTTAAAAAATAAATAAATAAATAAAGGTTTTTTAGGTAAATTTATGCCTTCTTCGTAAGTTAATTCAGGCAAGTAAATGAAAACCGTCATAATTTGCTCCACGATTTAAACAAAACGTTTAGGAAATGTTTTTGGTCTGCTTTATTCCTATTTGTTTCGCTGAGAGAAGAAAGGGACTGCTGGCTTCCTTCAAAGCAAAACTGTCACAAGCGATAAACAGATCGGTTTTATCGGATCTGAGAGCCGGTTGCTGTTGTCTTCCCAGACTTGCACAGACCGTTAATTATTTTCTTGAAAGTAAACGGTAGCACTGGAAGTTTTCCTGTGACCGCAGTAAGCTTTTTGATTATTTCCTTTCTTCTAGCAGCACTTACTGACCACGTGGAGAACTTCTCGAATTTTCCTAAGCCCTGGAAAAAGATAACTTATTTTCATCCAACTTCTCGTTCCTGTGTTGCTTGGCTTACTTTATAATTTAAGGAAGAAATACATGCGGCCCGAAATATATTGATTTTTAATTAACGTTTTTTGTTTTTTTCTGAAAAAACAAAATACATTTACGCAACAGAGAGGTTTTAGATTAAATTGTGGCTAAAAATTATATATTTGTGCCTAATTAGATAAATAAATATTGTACAGTCTCCATGTTTTATATAATTATTATATATATACAGTTATAGTTATAGCCAACTTTATTACACCACTTATCTCTTTAAATAAAATATTAAGAATATTTTTGGTGAATAGTAATTTTCAGAAGAGGGATGAAAGATCAGTTACATACTACTATTACACTGTTGAAATGCATTTAAAAAAACAAAATCAGCTAAACGGTTTTTTTCTTATCTATAATGATTTTTATGAAACAATCTTAATGCAGTGATTTTCTGTACAGATGCAGTTTAGGCCGAACCAGTAAATGCAAGCTGCAATAGTGTTTTTTTTACTACAAAATCTTCATTTAACAAATAAAACACGTAAATGGATACATTAGAAACTTAGCTATTTTACTGGAATTGCAGGTTTAGCCATGCAAGATATTTATCAGATTTTAATTGAACTCTTATCTGCTTTAACGATAAGAGGGGGGGAATGCAATTCCGTTTCTATTACAACATAGATTATTAACGATTCTTTTTTAATTTTGCTTTCGCAAAAGCATATAAATTTTTACTGAATTGCTTTTTTCCAATTTTATTCAAATAAAAATAGTTATATAAGGAGAAAAAATAGGAATAATATAAATTAAATTAATTATCTAGAATATTTCCAAGTAGCAAAATTTCTCAGCCAAACAATGTTTAAACTCTATATATATATGAGAGAGAGAGATGGGAAGGAGAGAGTGAGTGTGTGTGTCCTCAGGTTGAGAGAGAGAGAGTGTGTGTGTGTGTGTCCTCAGGTTGAGAGAGAGAGTGTGTGTGTGTGTCCTCAGGTTGAGAGAGAGTGTGTGTCTCCTCAGGTTGAGAGAGAGTGTGTGTCTCCTCAGGTTGAGAGAGAGAGTGTGTGTCCTCAGGTTGAGAGAGAGTGTGTCTCCTCAGGTTGAGGAGAGAGAGGTGGTGTTTGTCCTGAGGTTGAAGAGAGAGAGTTGTGTGTGTGTGTCCTCAGGTTGAGAGAGAGAGTGTGTGTGTCTCCTCAGGTTGAGAGAGAGGTGGTGTCTCAGATTGAGAGAGAGAAAGAGTGTGTGTGTGTCCTCAGGTTGAGAGAGAGTGTGTGTCTCCTCAGGTTGAGAGAGAGAGTGTGTGTGTCCTGAGGTTGAGAGAGAGAGAGTGTGTTGTCTCCTCAGGTTGAAAGAGAGAGAGTGTGTGTGTGTGTCTCCTGAGGTTGAGAGAGAGAGAGTGTGTGTGTGTGTGTCCTAAGGTTGAGAGAGAGAGAGAGGAGTGTGTGTGTGTCTCCTCAGGTTGAGAGAGAGAGTGTGTGTGTGTGTGTCCTCAGGTTGAGAGAGAAGAGAAAGAGAGTGTGTGTCCTTAGGTTGAGAGAGAGAGAGAGAGAGGTGTGTGTGTGTTTCCTCAGATGTTGATGAGAGAGAGAGAGTGTGTGTGTCTCCTCAGGTTGAGAGAGAGAGGTTGTGTGTGTCCTCAGATTGAGAGAGAGAGTGTGTGTGGTGTCCTCAGGTTGAGAGAGAGAGTGTGTGTCCTCAGATTGAGAGAGAGAAAGAGTGTGTGTGTGTCCTCAGGTTGAGAGAGTGTGTGTGTCTCCTCAGGTTGAGAGAGAGAGTGTGTGTGTCCTGAGGTTGAGAGAGAGAGTGTGTGTGTCTCCTCAGGTTGAAAGAGAGAGAGTGTGTGTGTGTGTGTCCTAAGGTTGAGAGAGAGAGTGTGTGGTGTGTCTCCTCAGGTTTGAGAGAGGTGTGGTGTGTGTGTGTTCCTCAGGTTGAGAGAGAAAGAGAGTGTTGTGTCCTTAGGTTGAGAGAGAGAGAGAGAGAGAGAGTGTGTGTGTGTCCTCAGATTGAGAGAGAGAGTGTGTGTGTGTGTGTCCTCAGGTTGAGAGAGAAAGAGAAAGAGAGTGTTGTGTCCTTAGGTTGAGAGAGAGAGAGAGTGGTGTGTGTGTGTCCTCAGATTGAGAGAGAGAGTGTGTGTGTCTCCTCAGGTTGAGAGAGAGAGAGTGTGTCCTCAGATTGAGAGAGAGAGAGAGAGTGTGTGTGTGTCCTCAGGTTGAGAGAGAGAGAGAGAGTGTGTGTGTGTGTGTGTCCTCAGGTTGAGAGAGAGAGAGAGAGAGTGTGTGTGTGTGTGTGTCCTCAGTTGAGAGAGAGAGAGAGAGTGTGTTGTGTGTGTGTTCCTGAGGTTGAGAGAGAGAGAGAGAGGGAGAGAGAGAGAGAGAGAGTGTGGTGTGTGTGTGTGTGTCCTCAGGTTGCAAATGTCAGGAGGTGAGATAAATGTGTGGACGAGATTTATGCGATTAAATGGAGTGTAGGGACGCGAAATAAAGAGATGTAAAGTATCAGGGGAACAATGGTAATTTAAAGAAGAGAAATGAAATTTCTCGTAAATAAGAATTAAATATTTGCAGTCAGAAATCGATAAAGGTTCTGGTATTGCTGTTAAAAAAAGGAAGATACAAAAAATAGGTGGGGAGGAATTATGACGCAGATACGCAGTAACATCGATAATGATGTTGACATTTCTGACAGATGCGGAGTCTGTTCCTTGTAACTGCTAGGTACGGTTATAAATAACAGATTGGGTAGAAAAGTCTCTGCGGTAAAAACAAATTTCGAGATGTCAATTGTAAATGTTCAGCGGTGCGACAATTCTGTGAACCATAATGGCATTTATAAACTCTCGTCGGACAGACTTCAGTAAAGTTTTATTTGTTTTCTGGTTTGGTACATCTAAGCTGAACCAGCCCCTTACTTTTAAACTCTATTTGTTTATTTCATGTTATTATTATCACGCAGTCCATTAAAGGAAATAGACTGCAGCTGTGTCTCGACTAAAGATTGTGACTTCCTGTTCCGGTATCTATTTACGTGCGCAGCGTGCTGGGTCTTGAAAGACCATGGGCTCCATCCTCAATTAAGCCGCAATCGGCCTTTACCCGAGCCTTTCTTAGCAGTCCAACCATTGATTACTAGACACGATTTTCCGGGATTTCACAAGACCTCTCCACCCCCAGCTCCTAGGACGGACACAATTTATTTTTATTGTGGACTTTATTGCTGCTAACTTAATCGCTATGGCCTCGTGTTTGCAGCCAAGCAGATAAAAGAGGAAAGATATCAGAGGAAATTACTTCGTCCTCGGAAGTAGCCATTATCCATCTTCAAGTCCCCCTACCAAACAGAAAGGAATTACCAAACTTGAAGTACTGGTGTCCAATAATAGCGCATTCGTAAGAACCGAATCTTCCACAAGACTCAACTAATCGAATACAAATGAGTCCCCACAAACATTATTAGGACTGGGAATACCAGTGCAATTTAATATACGAATTTATTTTGTACATTTCTTTGACGGGCCATCAATGATACCGCTAGTCTGTTTTTGTGGGTGGTGATCAGCTCAGATAATCCGCCTGAGAAGGTCACCTTTATATTATACAAGTCCCCTCCCCCATCTTCGGTCCACCTGTAGAAGGACATTTCTGACTATTTCGAAAAAGGTATTTTCCAGGGCTCGAAAAGAAAACCACCTGCTTTTGAAGAGACGTCACGGTGCAAGTAGAATAAGGGATTCCATTTAACAAGAAACGTAATCATTTGCATCCTCACCACCAGAGATCTTGGGAATAGTTTTGCGTTTGACGAAGACCGGATTGTATCCAGTTTCTGTTGATTTAAATTGTATTTTATTTTTACCTTCTTCTGGATAGAGTGCGCATTTAAAAAAAACAACAACAAAAACTGTTTGTAGACTATTTTTGCCGCCCTTTAATTGATAGCCGGATTTTATGCCCGGACATTATGCCAAAAATCAGATAAAATGGTCAGAAAGTTATATTTTACACGTTTTCTTGGATGGAACATTTTTATCGAATATTTTAAATATGATATTTTTAACGTTCCAACTTCCCATTTTACTATCGCTCACGCAAAGGGACAAGGAAGACTAGATACAGGCGGTCCCTGCTAAAAATAAAAAAGAACAGCCCATCATTGGAGGATGGGGCTGATAGGACGGCGTGCCAATCTGCTGGTGTAATAGTACTGCGATACCATCGCGACGCGATGAAGCTGGTGTAACGGTAGCATTGTGCCGAGCCATTCAGAGATTAGTCTGTGACATATCGACATCGCCAGTCTTGCCATTATTGATAGACGGTCTTCTGTCTGCTAGATCACCTCAACCGCTGTTTTTCTGGCTCCCATACAAATTTCACTGCGTCCGGAGTCCACCTACTTTCCAAGTGCGTCGACACGACACATCAACAGCAGGGGTTTGTTGAGACCCAAAACATGGTGGGAGAGAGCTTCTCCACGAAGGCTAATGCCTATGTTACTGACAGAGAAAGAAACGGGCAAACTCATTGGAGATGCTTGAAGCGGAAACGTTGCAGCTGGAGGCTGGAGACAGTTAATGATCTCATCCAGGGTACTCCATCGGAACACTCACATCCACCAGATGCAGCACGTGTACATGGAATGAAGCAAGGAGCTGGACAATCTGAGGAAGCTACTTCTGGCAGCATCATGCCCAATTGTACAGAAAAATTTCCCTCTGAGGCAGTTACAAATGAAATTGAAAGAGCGGCACTGAACAGCTTCAGAAAGCTTTATCCACTTCGTTCATGTTTGTGGTGCAATATCCAGACTCTTGGACTTTGATGCTGGTATATGGAACTGGAAAATGCTTTACTATTAAAAGTATGCAGGCACATTCATTTGTTCTATCAAATGATACAATTAACATGCTTGATACTCTGATGTCCTCTCTCAATAACGGAACTGATGAAAGAATAGCAGACTTTTTGGCCTATTTTGAGAGCACTTGGTTCGGTATTGTTACTCGAGGGAATCGAAGACGATCCAAGTTTGCGATTGAAATGTGGATCGTCAAAAGCAGATTTCAATACAATCTGCCTCAAACCATTATTTCTCTGGAGGGTTTGGCACCGAGCATTCGACCAATGAATGGTGATCACACACTCATCAATTTGTATGCCAGTCGAAAAACTAAGGAAAGCACATGTCAGTAATTAAATCTTGATTGAGCAAGGCTGCGATTGGATTGAACACAAAGCCACAAAACAAAAGGTACAACATCATTAATAACCGCCTGAAGACGTTAGATGCCGACTATACTAATAATGATAGACTTGCATATCTTAGGACGATTGCTCATAATTTGTGACTGGTATAATTTTAATTCTCTATGGTTCACTGCAATAAATTTTAATCATTAATTTACTACATTTCTCTGGTTGTTTCAGAGCGTTTGTGTTGATATGTTTTATGTTGTGTTTGTAGTTGTTTATGTATTATTATATTCTATTTCTTATTATTGTCGGCATATCGTCCGCACGCGCTTTAATTGGAAGTATCTTGCATTCACTGAGTGCACAAAGTTAATCTCTACGTATCCGCTAATCGTATCTACAGATGCAGTACAGACGAGCTGCCATCCATCGTTGAAGATTGACAACTTTTTCTTTCTGTAATTACCTGGGAGATCACTTTAGAAATTTACCTTAATTCAGATTTTACTTTTAGAGACTCTCCACCCAAACCTGACCGCCGCTACCTTAAACATATTATTGATGTAGCCTCTCCGTCTCTTATCCTGTCTATAATTTCTCCGTTTCCGTGCATTGCAAACGTAGACGACTACGGCAGATATAGCGTCACAAACGGCTAGATTGAGATTCCACAAATAATGATTATGCTTCGTGAGACGACTCGGGATTACGGACGGCACTCTCTTCCTCTGGAGATTACGATGTTCTCGGCAGGTGATTGCTTCGACCTTCCTTCAGTAACAAGACCCGTTCTTTGGCAGATCCATTCCGTCCCTTAAATGGCAGCTGACCCACCTGACGACAATGCTAAATCGAACAATATTTCTTAATTGTAAATGCTTTTGTTTATTTAGATCTTTTATTTTAATTAAAAACAAAAAAAAGTTCTTTTAAAATTTTCCAAAATCCGAAGAAAATATACATATTATACATGTAAAATATCCTGTTTATTTACAATACTGCACAACCATAACAGTTCCAGATCTGTTTTTTTTTTTTTGGTCTTAGATGCACGCGGTCTTTTCTCACAGTCTTTATTATGTTGTCTCGTCTTTATGAGTAGAAGATATTCCATTACGGGGCAGCTTTATCACGTTACCATCAATCCATTCCACGTGAAGAGAGGGGCGCTCCGGCCACCTCGCTACATCGCATAATTCTTATTACAAATTACGTAGTCTTCATTCCATAAATATATATGCGTTGTCTTGGTTACTCAACCATGTTACGTATTCTACATTATATACTTTTGTCACTTGGTTATCAGTTTGGTAGCGTTTATTACGCAAGCTTACTTCTGATAACGTAGATCGTGACGAACCCTCTTTTCTCCTTTCTACTGGTGATATACAGATTGTTGAAGAATTGGCTTTGCAATCGATAACACAAAATCCCAATTCTCTGTGGCGGGACTCAGTTCGCCTTGTGGAACACTGAGGGCACGAGGTTGATGAGTGTTGGCAGTCATCCGGAACGGGAAAAGACACGTGGTGTCTACTGATTTCCCGGCGTCCTCTTGTTGTAAACAATCCGGATTAGTCGATTAGTGGATTTTATTTAGTAGATATTACGTAATAGCATCACAGATCGCCAGTGAAATACCGCCATACCCTAGGCCGAGAAACACAGAACATTCTAGAATACATTTTTTTTTTTTCCATTTGCGTGTCAGTAAAATATAATTACACTGGTGAAAATCTCCCAGCTGACATTTAGATATACCAAAAGCAAATTAAAGAGAAGTACGAGCCCTTTAAATAATTCAAGTAGTCAAAATGTACTGATTTGTGGCTGGTCAACGAAATTGCATATGTGCACCAGCGATAATTTTCTGCCACTGGAGAAATACGATGCTACCTTCACGTTTTGCGATCTGGTTGCATGGCGTCGATCGCATAACATCAAGTTGGCGTTATTCATTTTCCTTGTGGCGGAAAAGTTATCGCCTGAGAGCGCGAGAAAGGCTAATTCTAAGACTCTTCTGAGTGATTTTCTCCCGTTTCAGTCTTCTGTGGATGTTTCGCCTTCATCACTCATTATTCCTTGAAATTCGGTCGACTTAATAGCACCGACATCTTCTGATCACAGCCATTTAGGTGAACTAGAGTTTTAGGGGCTACGTTATTTATTGTTGATTCTCGGAACGTCTCCTCTTTCCCGTGATACCGAGGGAATTGATTCATCTGCTACCGAGAAATTCCCGAGTAGTTTCATTTGTTATGTCGCATCACGTGGCCGACGGGCGGCGGACGTGACTAATGCGATCCCTCGATGTATCGAAGATCGTCTCACATTTCTTGAGAATTTACAGTCCCTAGCTGGGCCTGATGCTCTAAACCGTGTAACATCAGGATCCACTACGTAAGTCATATGTAGAATCCCATTGAACCTACCAGCTACGACCTTCACGTGAAAAGGGAAAGTCTTCTGTATGATAGAAAAAGAGGAATAGCTATGAAGGTAGGTCAGGAACACGGAAAATGGCTATTATCTTTTATCTTGAAAGCTGCGTAGACTGACGGTATCGACTTGTGCCGTTTTGAAACACAAGGTTAGCCTTTCTTTTACGCAGTCCAGTCCCAGTGAATGTCGTCAGGGTTCAAAGACGAAGCCAAACTCTAAGTATCTTTACCGTTGCTGAACAAAAGTGGGAGTGGAGCGGATCCGTCTTTAAGGAACTTTCAGCTTTAACAAACTTTACGGGCACAGCTGGACGTGTCTTTACTTCCCCTCAGTAGTAGCTCATCTACAGAGTAGCAACCTTACGTAAGTTGCACTTCGAAAAATTCTGATGCCTTGGGCTTCCAGAGCTTTAACCAAATCATCTAATGTAGAACTTGTAATCAATAATTTTACCTTTCCTTTACGATCAGCTGACATGTCTGGTGTACATTCCAAAATTTTCATTTCGGAGAGTGTATTTCGCTCCAAGCCCAGCCTGGGTCTATTAAATGTGACAGAAATGGAAAACTCTGGTTTATTCCGGTAATTTTTTTTTTTTTTTAATTCGCTCGCTGAATCTCCTGTTTTCTTTGAAACTTTCCTTTGTTGTCCTCGCAGTTCTCTTAGAAGATTCTTCTGGTCGGGAAGTTACCAACCGACTTGTCTTGTCACAGGTGGAGCTAATTGAGCAATTCTCCTGTCGACTTCGGTAATTTCAGATCTCAGATTTTTCTTGTTCAAGAGCGGAATATTTTCCGCCCTTTTTTACAATTAAACTTGAATTATCGGAAGCACTACTTGTCTGATCATTTACATATCTTTTTTCATGTTTTCTCGCCCCATTCGGCTTGGTACCATTACTACTCGTCGCTTCCGGTTTCCATGCGTGTCGCCAGAGGTCGGGGTTTACCGCGGGCTATCGATTCATTTACGAGGGAGATACCGCATCTGGCTTATCCCTAAAAATGAGCAAATGGTTCCCACTTTTTTCTAACCGCTTTTCCTCGCAGCCCCACTATCTTCTTTGCTTGAATTAATTTTAAAGCATTCGTTTAATATCTACTTCTTCAGGCCCTCTTTTCTCTATGCTTAAATCGCCAAAAGAACGTGACGTCTCCGGGATGACAGAGTTTGCAGCTCTATTTCCAAAATCGTGAAACAATCGCTCTTTGCCTTATAAATGTCGAGTAAATGTGCGGGCTATTCTTTACATTACAACGGTTTCAGGTCGTTTCTATGCAAAAAAAAAAAAAAATTGCTTAGATCGGGGTTGGGCAAACTACAGCCCACAAAATGTCCCGTGACACGATGATACTACATCCCTTTTGTGTGTTAGAAAAGCTCGCACCGGCCAGCGAATAGCGTAACGGTCATGCGCAGGGCAGCAGGCCGGCACGTGCTATTACCGAAAGCCTGACGCTACACGGTTATGCAACACGCGTGAACCTGCTTGATCTTTCGCGTTACTACACCTGTGTTGTATGCCAGGCTAATCACGAGCTACACGAATGGCCCCTTTGGTCTTTTCCCCTTTAAATTATATATAATGCTGATTCCCACACCATGCTCCTCAGTCCTTTCACAGAAGATACACTACGGTCGAATCTTTGCGATACCTCACCTGTCATAGCGATTGATAACGAATTATGCTTCTTCTCCCTTTTCCTTGCTGCTACCCATAAAGGCCCTATATGATAATCGCTCAGCACATGGTGCGTGTACACCACTCCATGAGCCGAACACCTTACACCTGTCTCATAACAAGGGGTGGCATTATCAGGTACTGACTGGATGCTACCCTTGTGACATTGTCTTAATGTAAGTCAGACATAGTTGTCAAAGATAAACATCACTTAGGGATGTTTGTTGGAGGTAGAGTTTTATTGGTGCGGAGTTTGTGGGTGTTTCGGTATTACTTAGTATCAAAATGTTACGTTTTGAGTTGTATAATTATATATTGCAATGTATTTTGTTTAAGCATTCACACGGAACACAAAACAAACGCATCTGCAGAGTTCTATTTAAAATTCACTTTCAGAACTTTTATTTACCACGAAGAGTTTCTGTATGAAATAGGTGTAGACTCTAAAACCATCAGCAAACACCTGGAAATGTTTATCATAACTGTATCTTCATAATTATGTTTATTCTGAACGATAAATCTTTCTTTATGTACTCTAATAATGGCATTTCGACTTTTAAAGCTTCAACTTATTAATTATTAAAAAAATAATTTACACATTCCCGATAAAATTCTTAGAAATCATTATAATCATTACCGATTTTTTTTCATGAAGTCAGAAAAACGAGAAGATGCCCTGTATTAAAATATCAGAGAACATCGGTTTCTAGTGTAGATAACATGGGCTTCAATCACTGCTTCTCTGTTGCCATGGTGAGATTTTCGTGGTCAACGTAAGATCGATTCTCCCTAACACGACTCTGCATATTTAATGTATTTGTTTGTTTTTTTTTAAATTAATCTTTGTTTGTTTGTGTAGTGGCTTTATAAAGAGATCTTGCTTTCTGAAAACGAATGAGAGAGAGAGATGAAGAGAGAGGTTAAAACCCACGCGAATGCCGTTACACTGCGCGACGTCTTACGACACAAGTCTTGCAGAACCGAACTTCCTACAGCGCTCTGCTCAACTGTATGACCGGATTGTTCGGTCTTTTGATGATCCGGAGATAGGAAGAATACTTCAAGAGTATTCAGAATCTTCATTGTATGATATTCTCTAAAAATTAATTAATAACATATGGAAGCTATTAAAAAGAAAACTTCTTTTAATTATGTAGTAAATTAAGTCTTCTCCGGGAGACTGGTGTTCTTTAAATTGGTTGGTTTTAATATTATTTTTGTTCTTGTTTTCTAATTATTAGAAAACTTCTATTTCCGGGAGAGATGGTAATTGTCAGTAAGAAGACTGACGTAATAAGGGTGCGCGCTGACTGGTCTGATCCGCAGCATATGCTTGGATTGGATGGGTTGAGCAAGCAGATAGTTTGGGAAATTGGAAAATCTCTTGAGCAGAAAATTTCACAAATCGATGTAAAATTTTAAAACTGTTTTTCTGGAATTTTTTTTGTTTTTTGTATAGAGTGGCAACGTCGTGATGTATAACTCGAACTTGTGTACCGTAGTCGGCACAAAGGCAAATCCTAAACTAAGCGGAGGAAAAAGAGGGTGCTAAGGTTAAAATAGTCCCAAATAGGACTCGTCGTTTCTATATGTGGGCGAAAACAAAGCGCATCCACCTATAGTAAAGAAGAGCGAGAAAGAATCAAGCTTACGAGGTACGTAGGTCAAACTGAGTGGCTTCTCACTAGTATTCGAAATCGGTTTCTCAACGTTGGCAGTCTACCACTGAATCGCCAGAGCCGCCCAATCAAAGAATACGTAATTAGGAAACTCTTGAGTCTATTCTTCATAAATCTTAGCATGATAAGCACATCATCCGGCGCAAATATCGTGCATTGTCGGCGGTTATCTCCCTTCTTTCATATCGCAGTAAATTTAGCATGCATTTCAAAATCACGTTAAGGAACAATAAAAGAAACCAGACTTGCTTACGTTTTGGCAATTATTCATAGAGTTTACCATGCGGTTTGTCGTTAACTCAATTTCAGTTCTTGTGTTAATGGTTCTGGTTACAGTGTTACAGAGATAATGAACCGGGGGGAACAAGTATTTAGTTTTGGATTTCGTGGGAAAATTCACGAGTGCCAGTAGTGTGGCCTACCATCTCTTCTTTAGTGGATGTTTCGGACATTTTGGTGGATTGTCCAGAAAGTTTTCGTGATGGGTCATCTAGTTGATGCTTAAGATTTCTGTTAATTTCTAAGACAGTTTGAAACACTTTGGTCACAATAATTAAGAAGAGTTCAGAACTGCAGAAGAAGATGCTCAACATTGAAAAATAGGCATTCTCCGGATTTTAATCAAGTTTCCTTTCTTGTATCCCTATTTTATGTAAAGCTATCCTTAAATGAATGTGAATAGAAAATGTAAAGCATAATATATTAAAATGATTACTCTTGTGAGAGCAGCTATGAAGTTTTCTTCTCTTCTTATCATTAAATCAGTTAAAATTTGGATTAGTACAATATAAAAAAGATATCTAACAAAGATTACCGGAATAAAATGTAATAATTTTAAACAACAATTAATTTTAATTTTATGATTAATTAATTAATTAAATTCTTTAATAGGGGTGAGAATGCAGAATAAAATTGCATTTCCAATATAACTTAAGAGATTAGTTTTATACGATAACATTTGGGACAGCTATAGAAGTAATGGGAAAATAATTGCATGATTTTCCTAGCAATAGAAGAAAACTTATGTCTCGCCATGGACAAATTTGTAAAATGTTAAATAAATTCAATTAGATCTATTCTAACACGTTAAGCCATCAGTGCGGAATTTTGATATTACCATTCGGACCTTGCAGGACATTATCTAAACTGCCAGTAAATTGCCATCTATGATTGTTTTCACTCTGTATCTAACAGTGATTCAATAAAGGATGAGCTCAGTTCACCGAGATATTCTCGTAAAAGTTTAGATAAAATCTTTTCATTTATTATCCGTAAGGATTTGGCAGCGAGTTTTTGTACCGCAGTTTCAATCATCTCAAAGAACGTACTTGGTTTTATATGTTCAGACAGCCTCCTACGTTCACTGGTGGCCTTTAGCCTTATTGTGGAAAACTGAATCAGATACCAGAGGCCGTGTATTTTCAACCAGCTTGTTTTGGTTAAGTTCAGATAAGTATTGCTAATATACACTCTGGTCAACAAAATTAGACAGTCGGAGTTTAAATGGACATTCAGCCGGTGTAGGATGAATGAAGATTTCAGTGGCCTGAAATCCACTATACATATATGTACAAGATTATCTGAGAGTGGTAGGCCAATATTTAAACGAAATCATGGCAGATCGAATGGAGAACTATTTCATGAAGCGCAACTGCGGTTTCAAAAGGGTTATGACAAATTACGTTAACAGGCATGTGCTCAACGTCTTTTCACGCGTATCAGACGTGCTATAGTGACCCAAACCGCATAAAGTCAACATTGGATAGAAAGCGCCTGTTTATACAGCGATGTACCGAGAACCATGTGGGCACCATGTTTTTCAGTAGCAGACCAACCGTAGGCAACTCACTCTGCAAGGACGAAGAGCAAAATCGTCTGCTTTCAGTGATGCCTAAGCATCGTAACCAGAGAATAGACCAGTGGGAAAAGGTATCATTAGTAAATTCACGTTTCGCTTCATTTGCATAATTTTAAAAAAGGATCTAGCTGTGGCTGAGAACTCGCGAAGAGATGGACCAGGTGACATGACATAAATTCCAGGGCACTGAGTTGGTGGCTAAGTTCTTAATCCAATTGCATTTTTTCGGTCCTAAAATGGATAAGATCTTTCAGGAACACAAAGCCGTTTGAGCGTACGGGGATGTCGGATTAGAGCCCGACCCACGGCTACTGCTGGCAGGCTGTGCAAATAGTTACAGCTACCACAGAATGTCCTTGGCATTTTGTACAATCCACGACACTGCGTGTAAAAGCTGTCATTCTGGTCAAAGGTATTTCTTCTGTCTGCCGATAGGACAATTTCTAATTTCTGAAAGTTTATTTGAACAGGTTTTAGTGAAAGAGGCAGAGAGAGAGAGAGAGAGAGAGAGAGAGGGGGAGAGAGAGAGAGGAGAGAGAGAGACGAGAGAGAGAGAGCGACGAGGACCAGCCCGTGCCCGCCAACTCGAGCTCTGATGCTGACGTCATTCTTTTCCCTCCTCTAGAGGGTCGAGAGGACCGAGAGAGAGAGAGAGGAGAGAGAGAAAGAGAAGAGGACCAGCCCGTGCCCGCCAACTCGAGGCTCTGATGCTGACGTCATTATCCTATCTGGGTACCGAGAGAGAGAGAGAGAGAGACCAGCCCCGTGCCCGCCAACTCGAGGCTCTGATGCTGACGTCATTATCCTATCTGGGTACCGAGAGAGAGAGAGAGTGAAGAGAGAGAGATCGAGACCAGCCCGTGCCCGCCAACTCGAGGCTCTGATGCTGACGTCATATTATCCTATCTGGGTACCGAGAGAGAGAGAGAGAGAGACCAGCCCGTGCCCGCCAACTCGAGGCTCTGATGCTGACGTCATTATCCTATCTGGGTACCGAGAGAGAGAGAGAGAGACCAGCCCGTGCCCGCCAACTCGAGGCTCTGATGCTGACGTCATTATCCTATCTGGGGGGGGGCACACCGACTGCCCCCGTTCTCCGAGAGAATGTTTTCGACATCCAGAAAGTGCAGCTCTGATTGCCCGGCTGGTATGGCGAATTAAAGTCTTGGCGAAAAATGATTAACGGAGAACTTAATAACTAGAAGGTTGCGGGTTCAGAATATCGAGCCGACAGACGTTCGTGATTGATTGGGATTATGAGATCGGTGTGACCTCTCACTTAGCAGCTAAAAAGAAAGGATAGAAAATTAGATTAAAAACAGTTTTGAGTCGGTGAGAGAGTCAAAGAATAAAAACAGTATGCAGAAAAAGTTAATAATAATAATAATAATAAAACTAAGCATTTGCGCTCTCCCTTAGAATTATCCGTATTGGTCGAAACATAAAAAAATGAATATATATTAGTGATTAATTTAAAGAATCTAATTACGAGAAAGAAAAGTCTGAATAATGACTGCTTTTTCTTTACTGGCGAAACATTTAATAAGGTTTCATCTTAAATTATATTAAATTAGTTACACCCACACCAAACAAAACTAAACAAAAAATTTTGCACCAAAATTAAGAATTTACTTTGAAATTAGTTCGCAGCATTTCGTTAAATACGCTGTATCTAATAAATCTAAACTACAGAGACTTGTCAGAAGTAAATGAAATTTTTTTTTTTTGGTTTAGAATGCACTGCGTATCTGTACTCATCCGTAATTCCAGTGGAATATTCTAGTGATCAGATCTACTCTTCGCAGAACATTAAAGTAGCGTGCAGGCGGACAGATGAAAGGGTGTGTACTGACTTCCGTGAAGTCCTCGGATCAACCCTTCAGATACTTGAAAACTAAGTAATTTGGGGCCTTCGTGTAATAACTCGTGATAATCAATTAATAAAATTTTTTTTAATCTATTTGAGCCAAACAAATTCGGTATTCAATGACTGTATCATATATACCACAGAACAATTCCTTTGCGATATCCATTGCATTTAATATTCAGATATAAATTATCTATTTTATTTGAAATAAAAACTATATTTTGATTTTTTTTTAAAAAATTTACAACGTTTTCATGCAGCTATTCCATATCAGTCTTTCGAGAGGAAGGAGACAATTAAAAAGAGATCTGCTTGTTACTTTAGACATCTGTCGGTGATGTTTAAACTTTTGTCCTGTGCCGAGCAGGTTTGAGAATTAATTTTCGGTTCAATATTAGACAGTCCCACTTCGCAAATGAAATCAGTTACCCGATTTGGTTTCAGCTATATCAGGATTCCTGTTTTGTTTTTTTTTATTATTCAGCTGGCAGTCTATCAACGCGTACAGAAATGCCCAAAGTGCTTTGCAACACCTCTCAATTATTAATTCCTCCGATACATCTCTCATTCTCTGAACGTTTCCTTTCTTCGGCATCACCTATGCCGTTTCAAGTTCTTCTCCTAGTGGGCGGTGTCTTTCCTGCATCCAGTTCCCGTTCCCGTGCCTGCCATTATCCGGTCCCTTCTCTCACTCGGTAACCTTCCGCCATTACCAAACAAAGCTTAGTCGGCACTTCCGGGTCAGCTTTATGACCAACCGTCTCGACCAGAGCGGAGATGGACCAAACTCGGGAGGTAAATAATTTATGACAGCTTTCAGAAATTCTCCAACGCTGCATCCGTCCAAACGGAACGGTCACTCATAGAGATTCTCTGAAGATGCTGAAACGCAGCTGATGTAATTAAACTCGGTTATAATGATTTTGAAATGGAAGGAGAAGGGAACGAGTACATAACCGGAAACGAGTTTCTCTCCGCCGATAATTACGGAAAAGGAAATTCCCGAAATGCTTTGTCTCGAATCCTCCTGCTTCCGCCAGAGTCAGCTGTTTCTAAATGAGTAAACGGAAGTAAACATCACCTTTACGTGACTTCCACGGATGTTCGCTGATAAAAATAGACTTTACACGATACTTAGTGGTTGTTGCAATCATCGACGTTCTGCATTCTCGTCAGCAACTCTAGCGGGAACTCTGCAGTCAGTTTTTAATCGAATTTTTCCTAGAACTTGGTATTAGGGTGGCATTCGTCGCGCAGCATTGTGGGAATTAAAGAAAAACAAACAACAACAAATGATCGGCAAGTTGGTAATTCCTGCCAGAATCTACGCGCACCCGCAGCCCAGTCTTGTTGGCACTACACTGACACTAGACATTCGTGTGACTATTATTACCTGTTAATTCTTCTTGTATGTAAGTAGAAAGACCCCTTTTCCCATATTTCAGTCCCTAATCTACAACCCACGATATTAGTCTCTGCATAAAAGACCAGCAGGTTGGATATTTTAAATTAATCAGTCTTCGGGAAGCTTATTTTTGGCGCATATTTTAAATTAATCTATTTAGAATTTTATATTTCCGATCCTTAGTTATCTTATTTCGGGATATTTCTTTAGCTTAAAATGCGTATTTCCTTTGGGATTCTATGTTTTTATTGATAGTTTATTTACGGCTCGCTTTACACAATTATTTTGGTATTTTGTCGATTTTTCTACATTCAGCTTATCAAAGTACTAATAATAGGAAGAAATTGGGGGGGGGATTAAAGCGAAAAGGAAACAATGTTATAATTTCGGATGAACCCGGATGTAGCTTAAGTCATGTGATACAACTCTCAAAAACAAGATGTCACGTGACGTGGAAGCGCGTCTTTTGTTTTTACGAAGCTGGTTGCGAACAGCGTGGAGAGTTTCTGTTATGTTAGACTCCCGGTACAATGAATGCCGTCAGAACGATCGGAAGACCTTTCAGGGTTCGCGCGAGGGCCGAACAGATTTTAAGGGACCCTCGATGCTCGAAGGCCACCGTTTCACCGTTGACCTAAACCTCATGTTTAATGCGAGGTAAACACCGTGGAAAAAAGCGGTTTTCCTCTTTTAATGCGCTCGTTTAAGAACAAAGTTCACGACTTTTCTTTCAAAACCTGTAATTACCTCGACATTAATTTAAAAAAAAAAAAACTTATTGCATTTTTAGGGGGCCCCCGCCATATTTATCCAGCAATTAATTTAATTAGTTTGAGAAATCTTATACCAATAAGCAAAATATATCAGGATAATTAAATACCAGTGATCAGATATTTTAACATTAATCTGTATTGAAGCTCACCTATACTACTGAAACATATAGAATGGAAATTCACAATTAGCGTCGAAGGCGAGAACGATAGCAGTTGTTTTATCTTCATAGCAATCGATGCATCACGTGTCGTATTTCGGCACGAGAGATGTCAGAGCACGTGACGGAAGTGTTCTGTGGTGATCAGCCGCGGGAGTTACCTTAATGTATCCCAGGCTTCCCGGTTAAACCCTGTCATGTTCTCGGAAGTTATTTATATTTTATAGAAATTTAGCACTGAGCCAGCTCTCTCTCTCTCTCTTCTCTCTCTCTCTCATCTCTCTCTCCCTCTCTCCATCTTCTCTCTCTCTCTCTCCATCTCTCCATCTCTCCTCTCTCTCTACTCTCTCTCTCTCTCTCTCTCTCTCTCTCTCTCCATCTCTCTCTCTCTCCATCTCTTCTCCTCCATCTCTCTCTCTTCTCTCTCTCTCTCTCTCTCTCTCTCTCTCTCCGTCTCACCATCTCTCTCTCTCCATCTCTCTCTCTCTCTCTCTACTGACCAGCAGGCATTGGGCTGTCCAATTGATTTCTTTCAGTCACGATAGACGTCACAGAGTCGTCGCCTGGCAACCGACGTACCTGTCAGATTCCATTATTTTTCGACTTACAAACAACGGAAGAAGCTCGTTTTACTGGTCCTCGGTGTACAGAGTTACTAGCAGCGAAGTATATACAGCGCAAACGAACTCCGCGCTGGAATTATAAAATTTGATTAATTTATCTGAAGCAGAAAACATAAAAATAAAAAAAAAAAAGAGAAGGAAAATCAAGATGAAATGCCTACAAGTTTTGCTGAGGAGAACGCAGATACATGCTTCGCTGGTTCTTTAATTGTTAATTTGCAAACGGTGTAAGCAAGAAACTGAATGAATTTGCTCGAAATCAAAAGGAACAGCGGAAGCATCATCTTTAGTGCTAATTACTCGACCGGAAGTAGCATCGAACGACCTTCCAGGATCCTCCAGTTTTATTTCCATTTTGTTTTTAAGGAAGTATCGCTTTTTGAATTCATCTGATTTTTCGTTTTAACGGCATAAAATAAAAAAACATTATTATCAAAACAGATTTGTTTGCATTTGAATCCTCTTGATATCAGGAAATCGGAGAAAGATAAGCTGGCATATAGATTTAATGTAGCGTATCCACGTTTATAAAATGCACTATTCGGTTTCAGAGCTAAAGCTGGTGAGTGGGGCGACCGGGATCGGTTACCACACTGTTTGAAACTCGCAAAGAGCGACAGTTTAAACATCGCCGTGGATCTCCTGGCGGTGAAGTCTGCCGCCATGACAGTTGTAACAAAGCCAGGTTCATAATTAAGAAGCTAAAAGCAAACCTTTTCCATGTATAATTAAAGTTTTCGGTATTTTGTTTATCGTTTTATTTATTCAGTTTTCTTACTGCTGTTTCAACTGATTTATACGTTGGATAGAGCATTGTGAAGATCAGGCTGAAGTGGACTTGGTAGCAGTGAAGAACTCGTTTACATATGGAGAGAATGAAGTTAGGCGACTAAAATATGCATCCAGAACCAAAAGCTAAACTCAAGAGCAATGGAATATCCTTCGGTCAGATGAATCAGCTTTAAATGTTTGGGTCTAAGAGAAAGTAGAACGTGAGGAGAAGAATTAGAGAAGAGCATAAGAAAATATGTCTGTTGCCTGTAGTGAGACATGTTTGGGGTTCTACTGAGGTTTGGACGCTTTTCGCCCTTAGATGTTGGATATTTAGTAAGAATATAAGAAAATATGAACGCACCCGAGACACAAGCAGATTCTTGGAAGGAATAAAATGAAATCCAACCAAAATCCAAGAATGAACTCTGAGCAGTGCTTCTAAATGCATGGGACAACATTTCAGCTGATCCCAATAAGTGTTCAGACAGTCTTGAAACAAAAGGGTGGACATACTAAATATTACTATACATAATTTTCATTTCTTCTTGGCTAGTGTACAATATTCATTTATTAAATTGTACGTTTCATTACTCTGTTTTATTTCTTTTTACTGTTGAACGTATCACCTAATACTTTCGCCTAGTAGTGTATGTATGTATATCTGTTACAGAAAATGTAGAGTAGGCTCTATTATGATGCTTTAAAGATGAACAACTACCTCCCACTCTTTGAGTCAATCAGAAGGTTGTCTCAAGAGAACTTCTACCTATACATTGAAAATTGTGTTAAGACCCTGACTATGCTGGGTTTAAAAGGAGAGAAAGAGAGAAAAAGATTTACCAGATGCGAAATTTTTGCAGCAGACAGAAGATAGATTTGCTTTCTGAAAAATGCAATGGTGCACAAATCACTTGCATTAGCAGAAGAATTCCTGTTTTATCAGTTTGTATAATTTCATCTGTAGTTTAAGAGAGCTGCCATTTCCCGCTAGAAAGAGACGGTGAAGTGATAATAAAGAAAGTATCAAAGTTTATTATGGCTGTTTCCCAATTATTTATTTGTCGCTTTATGTTTGGTCATAAAAAATAACTAAGGTTTCGTCTTTTTTATGACGCATAGAACATGAAAAAACTACATACATGTCGCGATTTCATTCAAACAATTCTTCGCAGTTGTTCTTCTTGTTTATATCGAGGATTTGTGTCTAGAATATTCGAACCAGATTAACTGATGTTATCTGAAATCTGTGCAAGGACAAAAGGCGATGTTTATTGTCTGGCATAATGAAACCAAAAGGCTATCTTTCGATGGCATTTACATGACATTTACTATCTTGTGTGATGAAAATATGGCTTTTATGCCAAGTGTTGTTTTCTTTAAAAATAGAGTCTTGGTTTGGGTTGCGGATAACTCGAATAAGTCAGTATTTCTCTGTGCTTCTTTCTTTGTTATCTTTATGTGTACTGATGTTATCTCTCTGTACTGACGTTATCTCTGTGCTGACGTCATTTCTTTCTGTACTGGTTATCTCTCTGTACTGACGTTATCTCTGTGCTGAACGTCATTTCTTTCTGTACTGACGCCAGTCTCTCTCTCTCCTCCATCTCTCTCTCTCTCTCTCTCTCTCTCCTCATCTCTCTCTCTCTCTCTCTCTCTCTCTCCCCTCCCTCTCTCTCTCTCTCTCTCTCTCTCTCTCTCTCTCTCTCTCTCTCTCTCTTCTCTCTCTCTCTTTAGACGGCGGACCTCTGTTGGTGCTAACCCGCAATAAGATATCGATTTTAACTATTTTGCACGCTGATATAGAGCGTAAATATTTCTCTGCCGCGCATGCTCATATCAACAAAATCAATCATCGCAGGACGTATCATTTATCGTCAAAAACTCTATAATAAACTAATCCTGATGTCTCGTTAACCAGAACTGACAGATCTTAGAAAGCAAATAATGAAAAACGGTAACAACAGACAACCATTAAAATTCCGGAGTAAATATTTTTGGATTGCATACGAAGTTTGTTTTTTTAAAGAGTCATCAAGCTCTCTCTCTAATTATCCTAAATCATCAGGTTAAGGAAATTTTTTTAAAATTATTTTGAAAAATGATGGAGAAGAAAATAAGTACACGTATATTTGGCATTCATATACCTTTTGAATCATGCAGAGGTATGCGGCATATTTGCTTATTACATCACTATTTTAATTTATATGGGCAGTAACCGAGTATTAAATGTACGCTATTGTTTACTACAAGAAATATTTGTTGAATGGAATACATAAATTTTTAAAAAGTAAAGATGTCGGTTGTTGTCTAATATGAGAATGTTTCAGAAAGTAAATTCAATTCATAAATAAAACAAGGGACTAGGTGTCATTTTGGGGGGCTGCATCAGTTCTCTATGCAGTCCAGGGACTCATGAATTTGTTGCTACCATTTCGGTAGAAGACGTTTGCTACTGTGTAAGCCACAGATGCATCGCCTGTTGTATCTTGTGAACAATGCCGAATATTCGCTCTCGGAGCGAATTTTTCAGGGATCCAAAGTGGCGAAAATTGGATGGGGCGAGATCCGGTCGGGAAGATGTATGTTTTAGGGGTTCAAAGTGTCGGTGATTTTTCCGAGACCCTGTGTGGCCTCGCACATAGTGTACGGTGCACTAGTGGTTGTGATTCTACGATTCTACGATCCAAGAATTTGGAAAGATTTGATTTATGGGAGTCTCCGGACACGATGGTTGTCCTTTGAATATTCGGGCATTACTGACGATGTGTGATTTCATTGCAGGCTCTCTGCCTTTTGCTTTTTAGAATCCAAATTGCGCAACCGAGTTTCATCGCCAATGACGATACAGGAAGAGACTCGTTAGAGTTGTGCCCGGCTTGCCGGTGTTCGATCTTCATCTACTAAGGGTATTCGGTCATTTGTAAACCTTGTCCAACAACTCGTATATATATATATCCTTCTTTGCGCCATACGTTTCTCTGGTGATCTCAGTTGGCGGAGCGCAGATCGCTGCCTTCTTCTCCAGTCCGCACTGACGACTGTGCGGCGGCCATGTTGTTTATTTGATCACTAGCGCACGACACTTGAACGAGAGGGTCAAGGACTCTCACCTCAGTCTTGCTTGGTATTTACCTCTGATGTAAATATCGCGTTTATTTCCTGAAACACTCCCCTACACGTATCGTGCTTGTGCCGAGCAAAGGAAACTGTTTTCAATGTTATAATGCAGACTTAAACATTTAATGAAATATTTGGGGGCGAGTAAACATTCCAATAAATCGCGAATTTTCTTAAATTCAATTTTGTTCTGATTTCTTTTTTTCTTTTTGAATTATGTTTGTAAAATTACAATTTAGAATAAAAATATAATTTTTGTATTTCAAACATCACTTACAGAGTTATCGACCTTTGTAAAATCAGCACGGGATGAATCAGTCAGCGGAGGAAGCGTTAGCAGTAACATAGCCCAAATAAAGCTTTACATGGAATGGCATTCTGGGTTGGTGCATATATAATACGGTTCTCCGTTGAAGACTTTAGCGCACACCATGTGATTCATCATCATCATCGTTGTCATTGTCTTCGTCGTCGTCTTTATTATTGGCCGCATTCCAAACAAGTAAAAGAGAAACCGGAAGCAGGATGAAGTCAGTCGGCCGGAGTTCTGTTAGGAATTTTTTTTTTGCAGAAAGAAATATTTCCTCGCGGGTATCCCGCTCGAGATTCCTTCAGAAGGAACCGAAATGGAAAAACGAACAATAATAATCGCCCGTCGTGTGAGCTATTTTCCAACCTCCAGTGATTGGCACAAACACACGCGAAGGTCCCGAGGACCGTGGTCACGCGGCATTTACATGGCATTAGTCGTCTTTCGGTAGTGAACGCCAAGAAAGATGCCAAGTGAAGATGGTCCGTGAAAGTTCTAGTTCTTCGGCTTCGACATCACTGGCGACGAAGAGATGACGACGTACAGCCGGCGGTCAGCCGCCAAGACCGCGCCAATTTAAGATAACTCCGTCTAATACTCACTGTTTATAAGAAATCAGAAACTACAAGAATGCATTTCGATAGATGTCATACTTCTAAACTTTTAAGTCCAACTAACGAAAAAGGATCGCAGGTAATGAGAGCGAGGTTATCTGAAACAACCCGCTTGTTTAACTGAGATGTTTCCATTGTCTCCCATCGTTTGGGTTTGCTTTTTTTCATTTCAAAAGACATCTCTCTGTGCGATTTCTCACTTGAATTCATATCAGACATAGAAAGTCCTGTAACCGTTGTATTCTACAAACAGATGATGGAAAGATGATGCAAACGAACGTATACACGCCGGATCAATGCCCTCTTACTGTAAAACAAATGTAAATAGATGGAAAACTTTCTGGAAAAATGGCACAGTTATTGTGACACGTAGACGTGTTTTTAGGTTTCACAAGTGTTATTACTTAGACTCTGGTTCGTGTTAATACAGGCTTTGGGCACGACAGGGTTATGTTTAGTTTGGGACAAATGAAAACGGACGTAACGTTTCTCGGAAACTGCTTAAATACGAATAAGATTCGAGTAAACATTCATCTGTGACGACTATAATAGAGTGCGCTTGGAAGTTCTATTCCAGTGTTGTCTATTTTCTACCTGGTACTTAATATTTCCCATCTTTATGCTCATAATCTTTTCCCCCAACAGACACGTACACACACTTTTATTTTTGTATATTTATTTTTAAAATATACAAGAAATGCCCGTGCATCATTGACAAGGAGCTTCATGCCTGATTACCCTCTACATAATCAATACCATGCTGGTGTGTTCGGTGCACCAACCTCTCTTGGATAGGGGAAGTAAATGCGATTGGTTTGTGCGGTATATGAAGATACGTTTATCTCATCGTCGCTTTCAATAGAGAAATCTCACAAAGCAGTACTTACCAGTAGGGAACTAGCGTTTAATACATTATGTATACCATGATTAAAAATATATATTTTTTATCGGTGGGAATGCGAAAAAGGTGTCTTGAAACTACATTTATAAAGATAATAAAATGAAATAATAAAATTAAGAAAACTATTTAATGAAATCTCAATTGTAAAAGTTATACATTTGTTAATGAAAAGTGCATGATCAGATATTAATATTATTCTTAATCTGAGTTCAATTATTCTAAATATATTTACTGATTTATAAAAATGCTAATGTAAACTACGATCATTCGAAGTTTCACTGCTATCTTTTGTTAATATTTTATAAATCATTGGTATAAATAATAATGATATTGTCAAAATAGTGAAAATTCTATTGTTCATCTCCTTTGGTATTGTATCAGTTTCGTCCCTCGCCACCTAGCGTTTAAACTAACCAAAGCTCTGTACGATGGCGGCTGTTTCGTCCCTCGCCACCTAGCGTTTAAACTAACCAAAGCTCTGTACAATGGCGGCTGTTTCATCCCTCGCCACCTAGCGTTTAAACTAACCAAAGCTCTGTACAATGGCGGCTGTTTCATCCCTCGCCACCTAGCGTTTAAACTAACCAAAGCTCTGTACGATGGCGGCTGTTTCATCCCTCGCCACCTAACGTTAAAACTAACCAAAGCTCTGTACGATGGCGGCTGTTTCATCCCTCGCCACCTAGCGTTTAAACTAACCAAAGCTCTGTACGATGGCGGCTGTTTCATCCCTCGCCACCTAGCGTTTAAACTAACCAAAGCTCTGTACGATGGCGGCTGTTTCATCCCTCGCCACCTAGCGTTAAAACTAACCAAAGCTCTGTACGATGGCGGCTGTTTCATCCCTCGCCACCTAGCGTTAAAACTAACCAAAGCCCTGTACGATGGCGGCACTTTCAAAATTCTGCTTTCCTTACCGTGAGTCGGCTTTCCGTTCAGCAGAGAAACTCGGCAGTTAGGTTTAAGTCAAAAAAGACAGACAAGATCCCTTATTAGTTTTTAAACTCGACAGATAACATGATGATGAGAATCTGAATGGTCATAAAGTGGCCTGCTGTGAGGAGGGAAACGGCTTATGGTGGAGGACCAGACAGACGTTGGTGGGGGCTGAACAACAGCAGAGAGTTGACGTCCGTCTCCTCCTTTATCTCGAGTTAAGTAAGTGCTTTGTTTAACTAAAACAATTTGTTAGTTAAAGAACCTGACTGAGAATATTAAAGTTCAACAACCATCAGTCCTCGATACGTTTAACTACAGGGCAGGACTGGACACAAGTTGCAATCTACAGAAAGGAATAATTAAATGGTCAGATGGCAGCGTATAGATTCCTTTCATACCGAGTAACTTTACACAGAAACGCCATTGAAATAGTCGCAAAGGTCGGTAGACGTTACATACAATACGAAGATCGCCTCCGTCCGTTTATGAGCAACAGGTCCTGTGTCCCTTAGAAGCTATGGAAAAATATCTGGCGACCCTGCCCGCAACACAAGCAACAACTTTATCGCACGTGTCAACAATATGAAAATCGTTGCACGTGACAGTAGGATAACGTCATTGTAAATTACCATAAAAACAAGATGGCGCTGCAGTAAAGAGCAGGGATGACGTCATTGCCGATGACTAGATTTCAGTGTAGATAATGTCGCTTTCCAAGTCGCCCCAAATGACAGTAGAAATAACCCGAATTTTTCTTTTCGGAAACTTATGATACTTTTAGCGCTGTTTAGATTCCATGAAAAACTCAAAAACAACTTGTTCATGCTCGGGACGGAATATTAGGCGCGTAAGAGTTAATTGCCAATACACGGGGTGATCAGTAAGGCAGAGTTTTCTCAAATTTTCTGAGAAACGACGGGATTTCGCATCAATATTCGCCAGACTAAATGAAGCGTAATCTTCACTTTCAATGAGCTACATCAGGTTTCCCCCCCACAATTCCTTTAAATGGCATCTTCAAGAAATCTGCTAACCTCCATAAGCAATCTTTTTAGTTGTTAATGGAAGTCATCAAAGATCAAGTAAGGATCGGTTTTCAACCGGTGTAAGATATTTTTCCCTTAGATATTTTAGATATCCTGACTTTGTAAATTAACTAAGATTGATTCCAAACGCACATCGCTTGAAATTTATTTTTGGAAACAAACACGGTGTCGAACTTGTTCTAGCCATACGTAGGTTACTTAATTTGCAGGCTTCTTTTATTCTTCCAGCTGGCAATAATTATTCCGAGTCACCGATCTCATTCATGTCGTCCAATTTGAAAGGGATCTCGGTTTGTTTTGTATTTTTCAGTTTCAATTAAAAGGAAAGTGGATTTTCCTTCTGGCTCTGGTAACAAAAACTGTTTACGAAGTAACTGCATTTACTGGTAGAAAATGTTTAATTTGTTTTAATCGGCCCCCCCCTAACTTTGTCGTTTTAGAATACAGGACTAATTCCAAAGGCGCAGGGATATAGACTATAAACCCTTCGAACAGTAAAACAATCAGTGGAACCGCCGAGGGATCTCACCGCTTCTGGAGAAAACCCATTACGTGTTGGCATCAGAACGCCCCGAGAAACAGAAACACCTCGGATACATTTGCTGCTAATTACTTTATTCTAGGGAGGAAGAAAATGACTTAGAATTTTATTTTATTTTATTTTTTTTTGCTATTTTATTTTGAGAATCCCCCAGAAGCAACAAATAATATTCCGGTTGAGATATTATATCGAATCCCATCTATTTCTTTTCACGCGCAAAACAATTTAGCAGTGAAAACAGATATCAAGGCGTCGGTTTGTTTGTTTGTTGTGTTCCATCAGATTTCTGCGGTTAATATTTAAAATAAATAAAAGTTGTGTACAGAGACGACTGCGTAGACGGCGAATATCTATGCAGTATTGGCCCCAAAGTAAGCGACGAGTTGTCGCCCCGCCCGATGTAGGGCGCTTCTTTCTAAGTGGTATCAGCTCTTATAAAACGCCGGTGATATCTGTCCTTTTTGTTTTTTTGTAAAATTGGCTTGTCTGTCTGTGAAGCCTGCCCACGAAAAGCGAAGACAGACTTCTCCTGACGCTTACACGAGTAAATACAAAAGATGGTGCCTCGTGGAAATGCTGTATAATTATAGTTGCGTCTGTTCTTTGAAGACTCGTTTAAAGAGTCGCTTTCTCGTTGATTTTGATTTCTTTCGTTTCCCAGTAAGGAAATAGAATTTTCCGAATTATCAGATTAATGAGTTACTTCCTGCGTTAACCTTAATAAACAAGGAAAGATCGTTATATACGAATCTAATCAGAAAATAATCACACACACACACACGTATCTTAGGTTGTTCTCTTTAAATCCAGATAATTTATTCAATACCAGCAATTAGCTTTTCAATACCTGAGGTTCAGATTTAAAGGTGCCAGCTGCTGGGATGGCACCGTCCTTCTTTACCTGGACTATGGTGACTTAGATGCGGGGTTTTGCTATATCCAGTTAACTCTTGTTCCCATTCCTGCTGTGGGAAGTATTCTTTTAACTCATTACTATGTTTCTTTCCGCTTCCGATTTGACATTCCAGTCCTCAAATATTCGCAATCGACTCGGAATAATTGCTTAGCCGTAGACGTTGTGCTGGGATTCATTGAGCTTCATCCACACGCGTGGTCATCCGAGCAGCAGCCCAGAGCGTTTAGATCAGCCGCGGCTCGTCCAGAAACAGATTAGATTAAAGACAGAGAATTAGAACAGAAAGCCACGAAAATTTGCCAGCTCGTCTTGTCCGTCGGTGGAAAATTAGACGGCCGCTTACGGTCTTAACAGACCCGAAATGGGAATGGCGATGAAACTTTCAGAATTAGAAGCATCCGTGCACCGAGCAGCCCTGGGGGGCCAAAGAATACATCGCTGAAAATCGTTGAAGTGCCGGACTACAGAAAACAATAAAACTCGATCCAACAGCCAAAGTGAAATTGGAATTTTTGACTAAATGGAATGTACCAGGTGCACGAGCCGGGGAAACTAATTTCATTTAAAAAACTTGCTTCGTGTGCAATTTCCCCATCCTCTCCATTACACGCTGATGTTAGCTTAACCGACAAAACTCATCCTCAGCCTATAGTTTCCGATGGAAAAAAGAAAATGAAGTACAGGAGAAACATGTTCCTATCTAACCCTAACCTCGACATTAATCTTGTACTATTTACTCTCAATAATATCTGTAGATTTTAAGGTTAAAATATGACGCAAAGATCACTGCAAGACCAGAAGTACTATTTCTGTGGTGAAGCAATCATCATCTTGCTTTTCCAGACCCCGACAACTCCGGTCTCTGCGCCATTAGAATGTGCATCAATAGATTATACAAAAGGGAATTCGGTAAACTAAACGATTGTAACGCAGTTCTCATTTACACGTGATCGCTCTGTATAACAGGGGATGGGAAAAACCTTCCCTCGTTTCGCTTTCAATGAATAGAAGAATATTAAAACAGCTTTTCTAAATGTTTGTAAAATTAAGCACGAAAGACAGTAAGGGTAAAGTAAATGCCTAGGCCGTTTCGTTCTTGCAAGCGCTGAGTGGACTTTTCAGATCAGCGCCTCGTCTAACGAATTCAAAACGATCCATGCGATTTAGTTATTCTTCGAGTATACTGGTGTTGCTTGCTGCCTCTATCAAAACCGGCAGCATTAATCGTGCGTAGTGAACAGTAAAAATGCTCATTAGAAATATATTTCCCCAGGTGTTTCAGTTTAAAGCAATTTTGTCTTCCGCTTGTCAATAAATTTATAAACCACACATCTCTACCGGTTACTTCCACCTGAACAACCGGCTCTGTAAAGTCGACGTTCCCTTACTGCGCAGAGTAGCCGATATCGTTCGAGACAGACTGGCTAATAACGACTTTCGCGAAACCCGCGGCTTATCCGCTGCGGTGCGGCGTATATCTGGGTTTCATTTGAGCCATAAAATGATTAGACAAAACTGCGAGCTGAGACATAAAACGGAACCTTAACGAACGGGGGATTTCAAAGAATCGAACGAAACGGTACTTGGCGTGATATTACAGAAAACATGGCGAAATAACGGGAAACGATATTATTGAATTCAAGAACGAAAACCGCTTAGCAAATTATGCTATTTTTTTTGAAATTGTAGGCGAGATAATTATTTCCTTATATTGTTTCTAGTATTTAGAATAACTGTGATGTCATAATCACTTCCGTATTTTTCGTTCCTCGCCACCTAGCGTCAAAACTCAGAATTTAATGTTTGATTAAATCGACCTGGCATTTTCTCCCACTCTCTGGAAAAGTTTAAATGCTAATAAAGCTAGCACAGTGCTTTTAATTAGATTTCTTCGCCTTCCCGATAAAGGGGTCATCGTGGATTTATTAAGCAAACGCTCTATTGTTCAGAATCTTGCATTGCTTACAGAAATAATTTCTCGCTCGACTAAATGTTTTGGTGGTAAATTAGACCGTTATTAGTTTTATTTCCCACTTATTCGTTTATTTCCGCCTTCGCTAAGCTAACGACAAACACGGAGGAAGAAGACCTTCTGTTAACGTTGTGAGCGGGAATACAAAGGGATTCGCGAAGCACACATTTCCAAATTGACAAGTCGGTTGTTCTGTGGCTATGGTAACACCCTCGTCACCGAAAATACGTAACGTTCGGTCATTGATGGAGAATTCGCAAACCAGTGTTTATAGTTCTTTCAATTATGAAATCCTCGGGGTGAAGTGCGGCTTCGTGACTATTTGCACTTCACTATGCAGAAAATATATGATAGTTGTGTCATATTTGTTGTAGAAACTAAAATAAATAGTAAAATACGTTTTGGATCTTGTGTTTAATTTTGGATTTTTTTAATATTTGCTTGCAATACTTTAGAATTTGTTTGTAATACTAACATCACTACAGGCCATTATCTAGATTCCTGCTTGATTTAGAGTGAACCTTCCATGCAGTTTTAGTTTTATATTGTTGTTTTCATTTTTGATAACCTACACCTACATTAGTATTATTATGCATTGTTTAACCCCAGAAGAACTGAGTAATGGTTTTCTTTTTTTAAGTGGGACTACACTTTAGCCAAATGATAATGTAACACGCCATGGCGTGGATTCTACAAGAGTTTTCAAGATAAACCGTAAGCATTTCTAACCATTCATCTATGAGCACCCGTGAGTTGTTGGTCCAGAGAACATGGAAGCTGTGCACGGGGTATCATGCATCGATCGATGTGATTACGATCAAGGGATGAGAGTAGCAAGCGTGAAAAATCACTTTTGTTTTTTGTCCTGAAAAATACGGTCTCTCTATATGATGGCATTATTGATCTGAAAGGTCTCCTCCTCATCCGGATACAGAACCAGCTTTTCCAAAACTCAGTCTATTACAATGCTTAGGTATCTCAATTGGCTTTGTAATTACTAAGCATTCCCCTAATTATTATGACAATATATATATAAGCCAAGATTGACTAGTTCAGTGAAGACATCTTCTGATTTGGGTCGTTGTATCACTTCTCACAGTAATGCGGACACGGTCTGTTATGCTCTTCTGCAACCGGATTTTCTGTAAACGTCGCTATTGCAGTAAAGCCCAGAAACACTCCCTTGATACACACTTCGGTCAGAGCAGCCTCTAGAATGATGACTGACCAATAACCTGTAGTTCTAACTTTTAAAATTTATTTGTCTTTGAGCGGACACGCAATTTTCATTTTAACGGTCCTTCAAAATATTTTTGGTTGCAATAAGAAATGGCTTATTAAGTATATTGTTCATTTGAACAAAACATGTTCGTTTTAAATTCTTAACAAATACCATAAGTAGTAATTTAATACAACTTTAAATAAAAGTCCAACTATCTAAATAATGGATAATCTCTGATAAGCTATGAAATGGCATATAAGTTCGCTATACAGTAAATACATGTTTTTATTTGTATGTAACTGTAACCTATGTATTTGAATATAGATACAATTTATACAGAATTAAAGACAACAGCTTACCTTGAATGTCTGTTCTCCACGTTGATGGCCACAATTATAACTAGAAGAATTTACTTCTATGTATTATAGTAGCAATCCCTGTTTAAAATGAGTACGAGTATAAACCAAATTAAAATTAAGTTAGATAAACGTATTTCCCTAAGGCCTTTATATACGTTGTCATTTTAATAAATTTTTAGGACTTCCTAGTTGTTGCGCAATAACAGATTTTGAATTAGAGAGAATAGGAGGATATAACTTTTGAAAACACCTCCAGCCATCAATAGAAATTAACTCAAATTTTTAAGTTACTTAAATTTTTTATGCGTTTTTGTTTTGTTTTTTTCATTTTCAATTAAAATATACAAATATCGATGCGGCAATTTATCATTCGGATAATTAGAATTTTTAAAATTATTTTGTGTGTCTCACCTCAAAACAAATTTCTCGATTGTCCGGTGGAAACGGTTCAGGTAGATAGATCTACCCTTCGCAGGTTAACCCTTTCACGAAAGCGCAAGTTTACGAAACGATGTTAATGCGAGTCGGATTTTTGTTGTGGTTCCTGAAATGGATTTTGAAATGAACAACAAAAAAAAAAAGAAGAAACTACTAACGTGAGCGGTGGGTGTTCGTGAGATGGCGCATTAGGCAACGGACTTTTTAAACGTGTTGATGGTTGTAGAGGAAATAATGCTTTCACTTCCCACTCTGACACTTTAAACAAAGTTCCTTCTCCCCGCCAAAAAAAAACAGTAATACGGTAGGAAATAGTGTGAATGAAACTGCTAAGAATATAAGATTTCATTTTATT